>LBNU01008718.1:0-19244 GCA_014162995.1 Artemisia annua | reverse complement strand
AAAAGAAAAATCAAAATGTTAGGATATTAAAGTTTCAGTTGCAATCAAATGAGAAAATAAATAAGAAAGATAAAGAGAAAACACAACAACACATTTCAGATGTACTTACAAAAGTAGATGCACCTCTAGTCACTACATTATAACCAGAGACAGAGAGAAACACATGGCGTTGGTAACCTTATGCTTCACCGACTCTTGTCATTCATCAATATATTTTTTTTCATAAATCAAATTTGGTCTCCCATCATATCTTGTTGGATTTGAGCGCTACCCCTCGTCGCAAACACACACGCACCGGCTCTAGCCGCACAACCTCGCTTGGACCTTGTCCTCCCCAACATCAAATCTGATCATTTTTATTGATCCTAAGTTTGAGCTTCTCTATTTAAGAGGATTCAACTCATTTTTATTGATCCTAAGTTTTAAACAAAATAAATTTAGTAAAATTTTAAGTATAAGCCCATTGCAACTTTTGCTTCTATGATAACCCATACATGGTTACAATATTTGACGATTACTCTTGTATGAAATGCCGGTTCAAAATTTCAAATGAATATAAACATCCTTTGGGCATTTTTTATGGTGCTTTTTTGTAAGTTTGTTTTTTTTAAGGTGTGGAAGTGTGGTATTTTACTTAAGACCATTTTCGGCTTTGCAATATCATGATCATATTATCGGATCAGGATCATAAGATTCTACTAAAATGTGACTTTGTTTCTAATAGGGTTTGTATATTTATATAGTTTTACGTAATATTATATATGATAGACGACTTTTAAATGGATGATATATGAAAAACTCAAAGTCTAAATATTGTTACAAGAGACCATAGGCTGGTAATAATGGTGACCGTGAATGACCATGGTCACAATTGTCACATCAATACCAACTCAACACGACCTTATAACTCGGCACGCCCTTATTCATGACCAAGTTAGTTTAATAAGACAACCTCGATCACCACAAAAAAACATACTCCACTTAAACACAGAATTATCCTACAAAAATAATTTAAACATAGACACTCACACACAAAAATATGCAAACCACTCAGTCGAGTGAACAACCAATTCCTTCGATTTTACCATAGGGGACGTCTTCGAGTGGAAAGGGTAATGGGGGGACGCGCTTTCATGGTCGACCGACCAAAGGTTGACAAACCATTACGATCGGTCTTAGGTATATTGCAATACATATTTAAATAGCGTTACTTCATGTTTCAATCGCTAAGTAAATGATTTGTATACAAAAGAAATACGACAGGAGTCGTAAATGGAAAAATAGTTAAAGAAAAATGTGCTTGTAATAGGATCACCTCGTAAACGATCTCACGATCCTACGTGTGATTCTACGATCTTACTCGAATTGAGATCTTACCATGATCCTGATAGCTTTTCATAAATAGAATCTTAAGATAGCACGATTCTATGATTTTAATCTTGATCCTAACAACTAGGGTTGTAAACGAACTGAACATTCAGTGAACATTTCATTAACCGTTCGGTAAAAAGTTCGTTTATGTTCGTTTATTTATTAGATGAACGAACATGAACAATATTTTACGTTCGTTTAGTTAAATGAACGAACATGAACAAAAGTCACATCCGTTCATTAATGTTCGTGAACGTCCGATTATGCGTTCGTTAATGTTCTTCTATGTTCATTTATTTATTTATGTTTGTTTATTATAAATTTTAATTGTATTATTTTAAAATTGGTTTTTTAAACAAAATAACACTTATAATACTGCCCAATTGGATGTCACTGTGGGCTCGAATCACTGACTACTAACTCGCCATTAAAAATTTTTTTAATAAAGTTTATGTTTGTTTGTCTATATTCATTTATGTTCGATCGTTTATGTTCGTTTAGCGTTCGTTTAGTATCTAAATGAACGAAAATAAACGAACATGAACAAATCATATTCTTAATAAACGAACATGAACAAGAAAATTTGTCCGTTTAAGCGTTCGTGTCCCGTTTATTTGTCCGGTTAAAATTAAACGAACGAACATGAACAGGGCTCCGTTCGTGTTCGTCCGTTTCGTTTACAGCCCTACTAACAACCATGGTGAAATGATTGTTAATTCATGATGGTAAACTTGATCCTCAGTTATTTTAATCTGAACTATGCACCTGCAAACATCCATTTCCAATATGTATTTTAAGCAATATGATATACTTCTCAAGAAATTCTATATAAACTAAGGCTAATTACTTAAAAAGTCATTTAACTTGACATTTTTTATCTTTGTGTGTACTGAACCTTTTTTTTCTCATTGTGCGTACTGAATTTTCAAATTTCGATCATTGTGTGTATTTTGTAACTATTCAGTCATGTAAAATGACCATTTTACCCTTCAAATTTTGAAAAAGCAAGGGCAAAATTACACACAATGATCAAAATTTAAAAGTTCAGTACATAAAAAAGGAGAGGGAGGGTGATTTAGTGACACAATAACAAAAATTGGCAAGATCGATGACTTTTTAATTAGCCCTATAAACTAATGAATCAATTGGACAGTTGTATATGGTCATCAGTATGTTGTAATTTTGTACACATGTAAAAATTTGAGCATTTCAAAGATATATCGAGGATTTCTTGCATTTATATATTAAAATGAGCATCAATCTCAATTAACACCAAACAAATTTGGCTAATAATTTATTCATTAAACTGGCTACCTTTGTGGTGGACCAATGATTATTCTCCCCAAGGACTGTTATTAGGTGGTTTTCTACTATAAAGTAAGAGTACGGTATATATATATACTGTATGTTTGTATAAAAACACTTTTATTCAGTTTAGATATGATGTATGTAATCATGAACACTGAATTTACAGACTCTGATAACCAAAACACTGAACCTAAATATTACAAGAGAAAATTTACTAGTAGTTTGATTCCAACTCCTTGGAAGAGATATACCAATATTACTAGGATTTGAGGCATTAATTTAGGCTGTATAAAACTGAAGTTTACCTTTTTAAACGATTTTCATGAAAATATATGTTTAACATACGACACTTTCTTAACTCTCTTCGGTGCAAAATTTCTCTCTACTTGTATATCGAAGAAACTCACTTCTGCATGTGATTCTTAGTTACTAATGAAGCCTCGAACGGGAATCAACTTCATCATTTGGAAGCTAAAAGGAGAGTGGTTGTGCCAAAAGAGAATTTCGACCTACCCTTTCATTTAAGAATCGCAGAGAATAACAAACCGAACGGTAGTTACTTAGAAATTATTTTTCATTGCCAAATTGGTACAACTGAACCTAAGGTAGTTACTCGAAATTATTTTTCATCGCCAAATTGGTACGACCGAACCTAAGTTAGTTACTCGAAATTATTTTCATCGCCAAATTGGTACAATTGAACCTAAGGTAGTTACTCGAAATTATATTTCATCGCCAAATTGGTACAACTGAACATAACGTAGTTACTCGAAATTATTTTTTGGTACATCTGATTAATGTCACGTCAAAGTGTATGTCGATGAACTAGCAAACCATCACCCTTGTCTACACATGGTCACATCCTCTCGCCATCAGGTAGGAAATGATGAACCAAAAGCCACTTTCCAAGTCACGCTACCACTTATATTATCTCGTCACACGTATACAATTATGGAACATATATATCATTACGATCAGTCGATATCACTATAGTATAATTAGGTTATCACTATTTTGGACCCCGCATGTCGCGAAAATAAAGATAAGACGACACCTTTAAAAGGTTTTAGTCGGTACATTAACATATAAGTCTACCTTTCGGATTAAAAATTGACTAGATTTTTAAATGATCGGTTTCCGAGTTATTTTTAAATTGTCATAATATTTTCGATAGTTGATTACTTCTTCGAAAAAGTATTTTGCAAAGATATAAAACATACATTTTTCTTTTGCTATAATTGTGTTACATCACCAATTCGACAAATTTGTATTTGTAAACATAAAAAAATTGTAAACTGGCTCTAATTTAGAATTGAACAGCTATTAAATCAAAGTAAAAATATGTAAAATTAGCCATAAATATTTTTTTATTATGTTTTTTTTAACGGCAGTATTTTATTTTATCACTTTAAACTTTTTTAGTAATCATTGTTTTTGATATTTTTGCAGATTAATTAAATGATTTGACCCATCATTACACATACTCAAAAAAGATAAAATTCTCTTTTTTAAAAGATTGGCGTGGCCATTTTAATATTGTTTGCACCAAACAAGAATTAAACTAGATATCTTACACTCTTAGTGATAGTCACAAGCCTTTTTCAATGATAGGTTACCATGATTTTTAATTCAATTAAGTTTATGAGTGGATAACAGGACTACTACTTCAACAATTGTCTTTACCTTGATCTTGATCGCTAAGCAATTATATTGCTTTTACTTATGACTGATAGCTGTGCATTTTTTCAAAGAAAAAAACAAAAAAACTGTTGAAAAATAGAATATACTTCAACATGCCACATATATGTTTGCCGTGTGCATCTATTGTCGTTAATAAAAACTATTGCAAGGACAACCCATAAGTATATTTCAGAAACTAAAATACATTGTCCGTCTTAAGAAGAAACACAACATCGAATGCATCAAAATACCTAGTGATGAAAAATTATCCAATACAAGATTCCCAGGTTGACAAAGTTGATCGTACAAAAATGTGAAAAAAAACAAAAACCATAACAATGGTTTACATGGGCTTTGGCCCTACGTGGAACCAGGCTAAGGGTTTAAATAACCAAGGCCCAACAGGCCAACACAAAGCCCCTCGACAGTCAGGTCTTCACAAACAATGCTGAAACAAGATAAGCTCGATGATTGATTATGCAAAGGCCAGAATGTGACTAGGTTATGTTACATTAAATTGCATTGTAGTTGTAAATCAGGGCAAGTAGCAATTTTGTGACAGTTATATAAGGAACTTGTGCTTGTATATATACTTTCCATAATTAAATTGCTTTGAGTTGGTTTTACCCCAACAGTTTGATTCGGTTGGTTGGAACTTGGAAGTACCTGGACTTTGTTCTCGTTAGCGTTGGTTTTGGTCCTAAAAGGTGTTCTTGGATTAGAACATGTTTGCATTCGTCCAGAGCTTCTGTTTTAGTTAATGGTAGCCCTACTTCAGATTTTTATATTAAACGGGGGCTAAGAGAAGGAGATCCTCTTTCGCCTTTTTCTTTTCATCTTCGTCATAAAGGTCTTTATAATGTTCTTTCTAATGCTGTTGGACCAGGCTTTATTTGCAGATGATGTGATTATTACTACTGATTGGAGTGCTTATGACTTAGACAACATCATTCGTGTCTTCCATGTTTTCTACATAGCCTCGGGTCTCAGAATTTATAGCCACAATCCAAAATTTATGGCATTGGTGTTTTAGAAGAAGATGTTTCGATTATGGCTAGTAATTGTAGTTGCGCTTCAGGTTCATTCCCTTTCACATATCTAGGGTTTCCGATTGGTTGTAATATGAGTTTGACCTCCAATTGGAAGACTTAAATTGACCGCTTTCACTCGAGGCTTTCTTCTTGGAAAGCAAACCTCCTCTACATATGTGGTCGTCTCACCCTCATCAAGGCGGTTATAGGTAGTCTTGGCATTTACTACCGCTCGATATTCAAAGCTCTTGAGACGATTCTTAACTTATTGGAAAGAGCTTGTTCTATGTTATCTTGGGGAGGTACACGCGATGCCAAAAAGTTAGCATGGATTAAGTGGTCTAATGTCCTCGCATCATTCAACAAAGGTGGTCTTAATATTGGTAGTCTTAAGGTGTTTAATCTGACCCTTCTTCAAAAGTGTCATTGAAGAATGATGTCTCATCAGAACATGCTATGGGTTAAAGTTATTAAAGCGTTACACGGTTAAGAGGGTGGTTTCGACAATTATGGCTGCAACTTTAATGGAACGTGGGCTAAGATTGTTGGCTCGTCTAATTTCCTACACACGAAGGGTATCATCCCGGCTACATCATGTCGTTTCCAAGCGGGATGTGGCACTCGTATCACTTTTGGATAGGTGATTCTACTCTTTATATCCGATATAATATACTNATTGTAGTTGTAAATCAGGGCAAGTAGCAATTTTGTGACAGTTATATAAGGAACTTGTGCTTGTATATATACTTTCCATAATTAAATTGCTTTGAGTTGGTTTTACCCCAACAGTTTGATTCGGTTGGTTGGAACTTGGAAGTACCTGGACTTTGTTCTCGTTAGCGTTGGTTTTGGTCCTAAAAGGTGTTCTTGGATTAGAACATGTTTGCATTCGTCCAGAGCTTCTGTTTTAGTTAATGGTAGCCCTACTTCAGATTTTTATATTAAACGGGGGCTAAGAGAAGGAGATCCTGTTTCGCCTTTTTCTTTTCATCTTCGTCATAAAGGTCTTTATAATGTTCTTTCTAATGCTGTTGGACCAGGCTTTATTTGCAGATGATGTGATTACTATTGATTGGAGTGCTTATGACTTAGACAACATCATTCGTGTCTTCCATGTTTTCTACATAGCCTCGGGTCTCAGAATTTATAGCCACAAATCCAAAATTTATGGCATTGGTGTTTTAGAAGAAGATGTTTCGATTATGGCTAGTAATTGTAGTTGCGCTTCACGTTCATTCCCTTTCACATATCTAGGGTTTCCGATTGGTTGTAATATGAGTTTGACCTCCAATTGGAAGACTTAAATTGACCGCTTTCACTCGAGGCTTTCTTCTTGGAAAGCAAACCTCCTCTACATATGTGGTCGTCTCACCCTCATCAAGGCGGTTATAGGTAGTCTTGGCATTTACTACCGCTCGATATTCAAAGCTCTTGAGACGATTCTTAACTTATTGGAAAGAGCTTGTTCTATGTTATCTTGGGGAGGTACACGCGATGCCAAAAAGTTAGCATGGATTAAGTGGTCTAATGTCCTCGCATCATTCAACAAAGGTGGTCTTAATATTGGTAGTCTTAAGGTGTTTAATCTGACCCTTCTTCAAAAGTGTCATTGAAGAATGATGTCTCATCAGAACATGCTATGGGTTAAAGTTATTAAAGCGTTACACGGTTAAGAGGGTGGTTTCGACAATTATGGCTGCAACTTTAATGGAACGTGGGCTAAGATTGTTGGCTCGTCTAATTTCTTACACACGAAGGGTATCATCCCGGCTACATCATGTCGTTTCCAAGCGGGATGTGGCACTGTATCGCTTTTGGATAGGTGATTCTACTCTTTATATCCGATATAATATACTTTACCGTTTGGAACAAGACAAAGATTGTTTCGTTATTGACTATATCCTATATAATAGACTTTACCTTTTGGAAGGACATTTGGATAGGTGATTCTCCTCTTCATATTTTTTATGCTTTGTTTCTTGCAACTTTTTCGTTTGTTAGTGCATTTGATGTGATATGGTTACATGGTTAGGGTTTACATATATGGAAATTGAATAAATTCACTTCAACTGTTGCAGGTTTTAGTGTGTTGGTGTATTCGTGTGCCATATTAGCTTTGTTTGGAGTGGTTTTTGTTTGTAGGTATGTTTAATAGGCTTTTTAATCTGCTTTTTTCATGTGGGTGTAGTTTTGAGCATGAAACCATGTAATGTGCTTTGACTGTTCCATGTTTTGTTTGCAATCAAGGGTTTTGATATTTTGTTTGTTGCGACTTCTTGATTTGTTAGTGAATTTGGTGTGTTATGTTTACGTGGGCAGGGTTTACATATATGGAAATCGAGTCAGTTTACTTCAAGTGTTTCATGTTTTGTTTGATGCAAGTTGTAGTGTGTTGGTGTAATCGTGTGACTTAAGGACTAAAATCATTTTTAGAACAAAAAAATAATGGAGTTGCCAAATACTGTACTAGGAAACATATGGTTTATAAAAATCTTTCAGAATTTAAACTACATATGACTATTTGAAAGTAGGTTCCAATTTACATTGTTATTAAAAAAATATGATATGCTTTTCATCAGAGATACTGATGAGGTGTACGTTTTTAAGGGGTCATTTAGCCTCTAAATCCGTACATATGCAATCAATTATTACCCTAAATCGTTTCTATTTGAGTTTTAGGTACTTGAGAAGCAAATGGTGAAAAATGAGACGTTTATGGCTCGATTGGACAAGAAAACGAAGAAAATGACAAAGTCAATAAAGTAGCTGGAAAAGGAGCTGGGACACTTATTGTTAACGAAGATCAAGTTTTCAAAATTTTCCAAGCGCCCCTTCTGAGGTAGCGGTTGTAAGATCTCACAAGAAGTTTTACAATCCTCCTACGCAGTGTATCTAACCGTTATAGAGTAGTATAAGTAAGACACGAGGGATTGATCGTTCTCTAAGGGAATAGTGTATGTGAAGGCCGAAGTGTATGTCGAGATAGGTCTAAAGGTGAGGGATGATTCTTTTATTTTTTTACATTTTATGAAAAGCAATTAAAATCTTGGGGTTTGGAATAATGGGCGTTTTGGCTACTAATTAACTAAACAAAACTAATAATTAAAACAAAATTACACAAATAAACTATAAAATAAAAGTGGTAACTCTTATGATAGGAGAATGTGTATTGATTAGACGAATTGTCACGTCCTTGTTTTAATTGAAGTGTTGCATTCCGTTTTATTAGTCGTGGGGAGGTGACGAAGGCCCCAACTCTACGAACGTATAATTTTCAACTAGAAACCTTAAAGTCTATTAAGTTCTCTAGGATATACAAGCCGCAATTCATGCAATAAATACAACGAGAAAAACCAATTAGTACGCTATAGGGTTGCGTATAAGATGGACAAGCTAGCACTTATAAGAGTTAAGGAGTTTTTCTTATTTTAATGTGAGGCAATCAATTAAAGAAGATACGACAAATCAATGTTCAATAACTAGCTTTTATTAGATTTAAGCAAACACTAATTGTCGGGAATTATAGAAGTTACTGCTGAATAATACTACTGACATGTTCCTGCGGATAGCTATAGTGGTTTCTGCTGATGGACGTGTTCCTGCGGATGAAGTATTCCTGCGGGTATAGTGTATCCGTAGCTTTAGATTAGATAGACTTTAGTTATTTTAAGACAAGATATGTAGGATATCTTTCATAGTTTTATCATTATTCGTTTCTTGTAAGAAGGTTTAGGGTTTCTTGTAGTATAAAAGGAACCCTCGGCCAATGCATTACGTACGAGTTCAGAAAACAATATTAGTTATTAATAAACGATCCATAGAGGATCAAAGTGTTCTTAGTAGTTTGTGTTGTTCTTGTATTTGAGTTCCACTATAGAATACAAGTTACAGAGATTTTATTTTAGTGTGTTTGTGATTACATAAGCATTACTAACGATCTATACAGGCTCGAAGATCTATCAAGGTCTTAGTTTCAACAAGTGGTATCAGAGCCTCGGGAGAGTCTCTGTGATACTAAGAACATCATCTCTTTTCAACCTTCACAATCAAAACAATGCCAGGATCATCTGATGACTCTGAAGTCACTCAACCACTCAACTCTACAACCTTACATCAACTCAACCTCACCAACAGCAATGCAAAATTTCCCTATTTCAAGAGGGAAGAATATGATTTGTGGGCAATGAAGATGCAGAACTGGATCACTAACTGTGATTATCATCTTTGGAATGTTATTCTTAATGGGAATAAGTTAAGGAAGACCACCAGGGATCCTATTGGTAATCTTACCTTCCTTGCTCCTACATCTGTTGAAGAGATTTTAGTTGTTCAGAGAGAGAACAAAGCTAGAACTATTCTTCTTCAGGCTATACCAGATGATCACATGGGTGATTTCTACTACATGGAAGATGCAAAGGATATCTGGATGGCCATCAAAGCTAGGTTTGGTGGTAACGATGAGTCAAAGAGAATGAAGAAATTAATGCTCAAACAGCAGTTTCAAGAATTCCAAATCTCAGAGGAAGAAGGAGTGCACAAGGGGTATGACAGATTTCAAAGGATTCTAAGTTAGTTAAACCAGATGAAGGCCAAGCCAGACAATGAGGACTGCAATGCCAAGTTCTTACGATCTTTACCTCCATCTTGGTTGCAAGTAAGTATTGCCCTCAAAGCTAAAGGTGGGTTAGATAATCTCACCTTTGATGATTTCTACAACAAGCTCAAAACTCTTGAGCCTGATGTGAGAACTCACACCCGTTCATCCACTCCCACTTACTCAGCTTTTGTGAGCACCACCTCCAATAAGTTGACTCATGCTGCAAGCCCATCTTCATCAGCATCATCCTCCTACATCACTTCTAGACCAAAATCTCATTCAGAGTCTAGTGATGTGATGGAAGAGGTACTTCATTCTTTTGTTGTTGAGTATGAAGATCAGAAGCAACTGGCCTATGAGGATTTTGATCAAGTGGACCCACTGGATTTGGAGGAGATGAACTTAAAATGGCAGATGGCCATGCTCTAAGTGAATGTCAAGAGGTTTGAGAAAAAGGCTGGGAGAAAGTTCAACTTCAGGGGAAGAGATCCAGCTAGATTTGATAGAAGAAAAGTCAAGTGCTATACTTGTGGTCAGGTGGGTCACTTTGCCCGAGAGTGCATGGGTAGGAAGGCTGATGATGATGTCAGGTACTCTACCTATCAGCAGAAGCAAGTGGAAGCTGGAGATGCTAAAGCCATGATCTCTATGGATGAGCATGTGAACTAGAAGGTTCATGAGCCTGAAAGTGATGATGACAAGAGTAATGGTAATGAGCAGAGTGAAATGCTGGCTTGGTGTGACACAGAGGATGAGCATGATCAATTTGCCTTTATGGGCATCTCTCAGGTACATAACTGTGTCTTTGGTTGTGATGAAAAATATAATGCACTTAAGGAGTCTTATGATGAATTGAAACCTAAATACAATGAATGTTATGTAGAGGTTCAGTCTTACATAAATGCTTTAAAAACCTTAGAACAACATAAAATTTGGTTTCAAAAGAATCAGCTTGCTTATGAAGAAAAGATAAGAGTGCTAGAAAGAGATTTAACAAATGCTACAAATGAGTTAAAATATTCTGAGAAAGAAAAAGCTAAAGTAGATTTAGAAAAACTAGAATTACAAGAGAAGCTAGATAGTGAAGTGGCTAGGCATAATCAATGGCTAATTTCAGGTGATAAGCTAGTCAAACTGCTCTATGGTAGTCAATCTGTTATATCTGAGATAGGTTTAAGTTTTCAGAAATATGTTGGTGTAGAAGCAATAAATGATAAGTCTAAATCTACACCAGCAGGATTAGCAAATTATGTAAAAGAAGGTAAATTGCATGTTGTCCCTGGACCTATTAGAGGAGACCATATGCCAACCACCAAGACTACAGACTTTGAAGGATCACACCATCTCTATGGCAAAAAGTCTAGTGACTTGCCAGACCCTGATTGTAACAATACTAACTTTGTCTCGTGTTCTAAAAGTGACAAGTCCTCAGACCAAGGGTCTACCAATTATACCAGCTGTGATACAAGTGAAAAGTCTGACCTTTACAAGACCCCACCCAAGCCTACACCCAAGATTCCTTACAAGTCTGTTAGAGTTGCTGCTGATGAATCCAATTCAGAGACAGCTTCCCTTGAATACTTGTCATTTAATTCTCTGCAAAACAATGTTTTTAATTCTATAAAAAACAATTCTGTTAATGTTTGTGGTTTAAATACTTTTGCATGTAATGGAACATATTCTACTTTGAATAAATCTTCTAAAAAGAAGAAATGTTTTGTATGTGGTAGTAAGTTTCATTTGATTAAGGATTGTAATTTTCATGAGCAGAGAATGGGTGTTTGTGTTAATAAAAACAGAGCTAGAACAATATGGAACAATGGTACTAATATACCCTCATATGTTCCACAAGCAACACATAAAACCAGCAGATCCAATCCTGCTGATAAATCAGTTTCTGCTGATGAGTCAGTTCCTGCTGGTAGGACAGTTTCTGCTGGTAGACCTTTTCCAGCCGGTTGGAAAAGACATGTTGCTAGACCATTTTACAGACCTACTAGTTCTTATTTTCAGAATGTTTTTTGGCCTAGTTATTATGACCCGATGTATATGGGGTGGGGAGCAAGATGGTATACTGCTGTTAAGCCCTCAGCAGGTTGTTCTTGGAAGCATATGGGACCTAATTTTCAAAAAAAGACCAAGAACAATGGTGGATCTTATATATCTACATGGCCTAACTCTTATGATCCACAAGGCAGGCTCAAGTCAGTGATGACTTGAGTCTCTAATGTGTACTAATTTTTGTATCTTTTATGTTGTTGTTGTAGGAAAATCCTCTTAAAAGTAAAGCAGTAGGCATAGTGGATAGTGGTTGTTCTAGAAGCATGTTAGGGAACAAAGACTTGCTACATAATTTTGTACCTAGTCTCACAAATTTGTGACACCAAGAACAAAGTCTTCTTTTCTGAGGATGAATGTCTTGTGCTTTCTAAAGACTTTAAGCTTCCAGCAGATACAACTATTCTGCTGAGAGTTCCAAGAAGCCACAATTTATACACATTCAACTTGAATGATGTCCAACCTGCAGGTGATCTAACATGTTTGGTGGCTAAAGCATCCCTGGATGAATCTACAAAATGACATAGAAGGATGGCTCATGTGAACTTCAAGACCATCAACAAGCTTTCAAAACTTGGTCTAGTTGATGGGCTTCCTTCCAAAATCTTCACCAATGAACACAATTGTGTTGCCTGCAAAAAAGGAAAGCAACACAAAGCCTCCTACAAAGCCATTAAAGCTGTGAGCACTATCTCAGAACCTCTTCATTTGCTGCAAATGGATCTCTTTGGTCCAACTCAAATCAGATGTATTGATCACAAGTACTTCTCACTGGTAATCACTGATGACTATAGCAGGTTCTGTTGGGTATTCTTTTTGAGAACTAAAGATGAAACTTATCCAACTCTAAAAGAATTTATTACCCTTGTTGAAAACCAGCTAAACAAAAAGGTTAAATGTATTAGGTGTGATAATGGGACAGAGTTTAAAAATGCCTTGTTAATAGAACTTTGTGGGTCTAAGGGGATAAAAAGGGATTATAGCAATCCAAGAACCCCACAACAAAATGGGGTTGCTGAGAGAAAGAATAGAACCCTGATAGAGGCAGCAAGGACTATGCTTGCAGACTCTAAATTACCCACTATGTTCTGGACTGAAGCAGTAAGCACTGCTTGTTATGTTCTGAATAGGGTGTCCATCACTAGACCTCATAACAAGACACCTTATGAACTTCTCACTGGTAAAGTTCCCAGTATTAGACACTTTAGACCTTTTGGATGTCATGTGACCATTTTGAACACTAGTGATCAACTAGGAAAGTTTGATGAGAAGGCTGATGAGGGGTATATTGTGGGTTATTCAGCTCATAGTAAGGCTTATAGGGTATATAATTTGAATGATTGAGGAAACGCTTAACCTGAGGTACCTAGAAGAAAAGCCTAATGTTCAGGGTCAGGGTCATGCCTGGTATTTTGACCTAGACTATTTGACTGATTATTTGGGCTATACTAGATATGTTTCTAATCAATCTGTAGGTGCACAAAAGTCTCCCACTAATAATGCAGGAGCCATGGATGCTGACTCTGACTCTGACTCTGAATTAGAGGAAGCAAATTCTAAAATGCTAAAAAGTTGTTCCTCCTTTTCCCTCTACTCATGTTTCAGGTACAAATTCTAAAATGCTTCTGATGTGGATGGTGATGATTCAAGTTATGCAGAGGCATTAGCTAGACTTCAACAGCAAGAACATGCAGCCAAGGAAGTTGTTGATGAGCTTGGTTTTGAGTTTGCCAAAGATACTGAAGCACTCTTGAGACAATCTGCTCATGAGGCCCGCAAAAACATCGAATCTGCTGACAGTAGTCCTATTTTTGCTGATAGTGTACCTGGTGTTCCTGCTGATCCGAATTCTGCTGATGCTATTTCTGCTGATGTTGTTTCTGCTGCTCCATTCCCCACTCCTACTAGTCAATCCCAAATTTTTGAAGACCCATTTGGTCAATTTTCATCTCCCAGTGATCTTGGTAATCATCAACAAGCTAATGGCATTTTCAGTTCCTCTTCCTATGATGATGATTTTGCCCCCACACTGAATAATCTTCAACCCAATGTTGAAGTTAATCCCATCCCTACTAAGAGGATCCACACTATACATCCTCAAGAAAATATACTTGGAGATCCCAATGCAACGGTTCAAACAAGGAGTACAGTCAAGAAGACACAGTTTGGAGAATATGCTTTTGTTACTTATGTCATGAGTCAACAAAGAGACAATCACACAGATCAACAACATTGTCTGTTTGCTTGTTTCTTATCCCAAGTTGAACCAACCAGTGTAGCACAGGCACTTACAATTGCTAGTTGGGTAGAAGCTATGCAAGAGGAGATGCAACAATTTAAGAATCAAGAAGTATGGATCCTTGTACCTCTACCTGATGGGAAGTTTGCAATTGGGACAAAATGGATCTTGAAGAATAAAAGGGATGCCAGGGGTATTGTGGTCAAAAATAAGGCTAGATTAGTAGCTCAAGGTTTTAGACAGGAAGAAGGGATTGATTATGATGAAGTGTTTGCACCAGTGGCAAGGGTTGAGGCTATTAGAATATTTTTGGCCTTTGCACCTTATATGGGGTTTTTGGTCTATCAAATGGATGTGAAGGGTGCTTTTCTGTATGGAGAGATTGAAGAGGAAGTATATGTTACTCAACCCAAAGGTTTTGAAGACCCAGAGCATCCTAACCATGTGTACAAAGTGGTAAAAGCTCTTTATGGACTTCATCAAGCACCAAGAGCTTGGTATGCTCGGCTATCTGCATTCCTACTGAAGCATGGTTACAGAAGAGGTGCTATTGATAAGACACTCTTTATCAAGAAGAATTCAAGGGATATCATTCTTGTTCAAGTAGATGTGGATGACATCATCTTTGGTTCCACTAAGGAAGCTTGGTGCAGGGAATTTGAGGATTTGATGAAGGGTGAATTTCAGATAAGTGCTATGGGAGAACTAACTTTCTTTTTGGGTCTACAAGTGCAGCAAAAGCCTAATGTGAAGGACTGAATGCAAATGTAATATCTGGCCTTGAAGCTGTCAAATACATAAGTGAACCAATCATGGACCAGATCCTGCTGTCAATGTTCATCTGTACAGGTCCATGATTGCTTCACTTATGTATTTGACAGCTTCAAGGCCAAATATTACATTTTCAGTCAGTGCTTGTTCTAGGCATCAAGTCACACCATTGACTTCCCACCTCAATGCAGTGAAGAAATTCTTTAAGTATCTTAAAGGCCAACCTAAACTTGGTCTTTGGTACCCAAGAGAATCTCCTTTTGTGTTGGAAGCCTACAGTGACAGTGATTATGCTGGTGCCAATCTTGATAGAAAGTCCACTACTGGAGGTTGTCAATTCCTTGGAAGAAGATTGATTTCTTGGCAGTGCAAGAAGAAGGAGTTGTGGCTAACTCCTCTACTGAAGCAGAGTATGTAGCTGCTGCTAATTGTTGTGGCCAGGTTCTTTGGATACAAAATCAATTGCTTGATTATGGGTTCAATTTCATGAACACAAAAATCTTTATTGATAACCAAAGTACCATATGCATAGTTAAGAATCCAGTGTATCATAATAGAACTAAGCACATTGAAATTAGGCACCATTTTATTAGGGATGCAAATGAGAAACACTTAATTCAGGTGCTTAAAATCCATACAGATGATAATGTGGCTGATTTATTAACAAAGGCTTTTGATGGACCTAGGTTTAATCACTTAGTTGTCCATATTGGGATGGTCAACCCTTGAATGCTATGTTTGAGGGGAGGCATAGGCCTAAGGGGAGGCATATGCCTCTGGGGAGGATTTGTAAAATATGTATTTTGTTATGAGTATGTTCACTAACTTTGTTTTGCAGGTTACTTATTGTATATACTAACAATTATAAGGTTTAGATTGTCTTGTGTGTTTTGTTCTGTATATTTGTTTTGCAGGTAGTTGTTTCTGCTGATGTTCCTGTTTCTGCTGATGATGGTGTTACTGCTGATGTGTGGATGAATCTGTAGAATTGACTCATATCAGTGGAATTGACATAATTCAGTGCACTCAGGAAACAAACATCAAAGTGACAGCTAAGTGAAATATGTAATTTCATTAATCATCACTGATTATTACAAAAGATGATGAAATTACAGACCCTGACACAACTTGAAACATGATTCTACCCTGACACTGTACCACCTTTCCTTTTCCTTTCCCCTTCACGGCATCATCAGAGAGATCTGAATCAAACCCCCAGTTTGGAAGTTTGGAAGAATTTTCTGCTGATCCTGTTGGAGTTGAGGGAGCTTGGATTTGGGGTTCATCCTCATCTGAGGAAGTACACAGGAAAGGTGATATGAGTTCTCGAGGAGGTGGTTGGAGAGGAATCCAAGGATTGGAGTCTTCAGAAGATTTCGGTGACATGGCCGGATTGGAAACCTTGCTTGATGTTCCAACATCCTTCATCCTCTTCTTAGACGGCTTTTTAGTAATGTGGCTCCTCTCTGCACGTGGGGATTCCTCGGTGCTCCTTGTTGGTGAATCAATTTAGGTTGAAGAATCAGATGGAGGTTCAACAATTTGGGGTTGTGAGCTCATGATTTATGCTACTGATGGATAATTAGGTTTTGTGTGAGTTTTGGATCTGATTTATAGGCAAAGTATAAATCCATTAATGCGTATTGGGTGGAAAAGTAAATACCTTAAGATATTTACTTAAGATATTTTTTCCCATTTCTGCTAAGGTTGCTTTCTACTGACTGCGTGGTTCCTGCGGACTGCTAGTATAGTTCCTACTGATAGAATGTTTGGACTATTTCAGTGGAATCAAACTAATGTACAGAGCAAGTTGAATGGAAATTTAGTTGAAAATAACAGTTTATTGATCATCAAGGTTGCATCAAGGATGCAATTACATTAGCCCATTCACAGGGGCACCCAATCAAAACACCTAAAACCTAACATCCAACAACTAAAACAAACACCCACACCAGACAACCTAACACCTACTCCTGCTTTCTCTTTCCTTTGCCCTTGGGATCAGATGTGCCTTCACCAACCCCCTTAGTCCTCAGCATCTTTTCCACTTCCTTGGCCTTCATCTCAGGCTGCCATAGCCTCTTGCAAACTAGCCCCAATACTTGTGGAGGTGGTTTTGGCAACCTCTTGGAAGATTGGGGAACTGGAATTTGGCTCATACCAGCCAAAACTCTCTCCATCTCTCTTGTCAACAGCATTGAGGGAGGTGGTGGTTCTGAAGGTCCTTCATCCAAGTCTTCATTGAACAACAACTCCAACCGCTTTGTATCATCAGGGGCATCTGAATCTTATAACCAGCGAGGGAGATGTGACAACTCTTCATCTAATTCAGAAGATGAAGAAGGTAGAGGCGGTGGAGGAAGAGGAGGAGGAGGAGCAGCTACATCATGCTTTCTCTTACGTGCTTCCTCCTTAGTTCTCCATCCTCGTCGTGGTCTAACAGGCCTTGGTGGTGGAGCATTGGCTTGGTCAGATGAATCTGAAGATGAATCGGATGAAATTTCAATAGGGTTCATGTTTATGGAAAATTGGGAGGATTTGATGTATAATTAAAGATTGGGATTGGAAGATATGGGTATATTGTGATTTGTGGCCTAATTCATAGACTTGATTCGGCCATTAAGTGGGAGTTATTGGAATTTAATGGGGACAGTTGGAAAGTAAAAAAATTAAAATACCTTCTAGATGATGCGTTAACCAAAAGGATAAAAATTTACCTGGGTAATTGGTTTCTGCGTGTGGAAAACTAGAAGGGGGGTTGAATAGTTTTACGTCTTTTAAATTTATAAGAACTTTGTTTACGAAAACTTCAATTCGAGCTTTATGTTATATCAAATAGCTTGCACAATTATAAACAACAATATATACAAGAGTATATTATGACAAGTATGTAAGTAAATAAGTAAAGAGATAGAGATGGAAAGATAGCACCGTGAGACAAAGGATTTATAGTGGTTCGGCTACGAATCTCCTCTTCGTCCTACTCCACTCCCCGAGCACCTAACTCGAGAGTTTTCTTCACTATGTCAACAAGCTCCCTTATGGAGGAGAAAACCTTACACAACTTTTGCTTACACCAATTTACGACACTAAGCTAAATGTCGGGTTCTAATTGTAGCTAGAACTAATCTCACACAACTACTCAACTTAACACTACTTCTACACAACTTATGCACTCCACAACTTCTTCACTACTTCACACCACTTCACTATTTCACTCCTTCTTCTTTTCTACACAACTTCTATTCACAACTAACACACCTAGATCTATCTAATTACAAGCACACCACACCTTCACAAATGATTTACACAATATACGCTACTTATCTACAGTACTTCTTAAACTTGATGTTGAAGGAGTATTCTTCTCTTGCACTTTGGATGAGGATGGATGAGGAGGGATTGAATCACTTGAAACAAAGATTAATAATCTTATGATCAAAGGGTTTTGAAAGATGTTTAAAGAGAATTGGATCTGAAAATTTTAGTGCAAAAGGTGAGGAAAAATACCAGGTTTGAGGTGGTATTTATAGGTAAAGAAATCTGACACAGGGAGCGTGCCGGCCCCCTTAAAATTAAGGGGGCCGCCCCTTATAATTAAGGGGACCGCCCACCTGTAACGGCCAGATTTCTTGTCTTTTTCTGGGGAAAGTTTATTTGGTAAAAAACTAACTGATTTTGGTTAAAAATTTGAACTCATATATTTAGTATGATTTAATCATTTTCCTTTATTACCAAAAGTGTTTTTCAAAATTATATAATATGTTTATGTTATTTAATAAACTTTGTAATAATTAATTAAATACCCCTTTGATCATGAAATGTATTAAGCACTTGTTTATTCATACCTTAAGTGATTTAGTTGGATAAAATGATGTAAACTAACTTAATACTTGTTTATTTAGTAATCTTAAGTTTAATGTTTTACATTTTGTGATCGTCAAAACGTAGAGATATCGAAAAATATAAATAACGTTTTTATGCATTATTTATATCAACAATCTCCCCCTTTTTGATAATTACAAAATCTAAACGCATTAAAACAAAAATTAGTATATATATACAAGTATTTTGTGAGTTTATATCAATTCTCCCCCTTTTTGTTAGCATCAAAAAGGTTATCCCGATTAGCTTGGAGCTCCCCCATGACGTATACTCCCCCTCGTTTTGAGGTCATGAAAGGAAATCG
>LBNU01008717.1:129317-145229 GCA_014162995.1 Artemisia annua | reverse complement strand
TTAGGTAGATGTTCAGTTTGGGCCGATAGCGCGGAAATTTATAAGTGAGAACTTGGTTTCGGCTGGGAAAATCGAGATTATTTGAATGATTCATTGTTTGGTTGGTTTTAGATATTTATCATTTCGGCTTTTATAATTTATTGCTTGAAGTCAACTAAACTTAATTTATTAGTATCCATTTTGTTAAACAGATTTTTGCGATTTTACTTTTGTTTTTTTAACGGTAAATGTTTACATCTTCCACCAAATCAGAATCTCAAAATCCCCTGCATTTACATATCTTTACAACTACTTTTTTCTAAATCAAAATTTATTTTATTATTACTTTTACTATTAATAATTTGGTTCTTTAATTGCAGGATGTCATTAACTTAGGTAGGGATGGCAATGGGCGAGAAAAAACCCACAACCCGCGGGTACCCGCCATAAATGGGTGGGTAAACGCGTCAATTTTTACCCACGGGTGGGTTGTGGGTGAAAATCTGTACCCATCAGTGGGTGGTGGGTGGGTGACGGGTGAGGCATACCCATCGCGGGTAAACCCATGACACCCATTTAAAATACCCACGGGTATACCCGTCAAAATACCCGTGGGTGTATCCATAAACCCATGTTAAAATTAATTATACTAATTAAAATATTTATGATGTGCAGGTATACATTTAAGAGTTAACAAGTCTCAAGAAAACACATTGTCCTGAAAGTTTGTTTGAGTTTCAAGAATAAAAAGAGAATAAGAAAGATCAAATAAGTAAAGTTGTATACATGTCAACATGTATAATCTCATACTCTCAGTTCGTCCTTGTGCTAAAATACATCTTACCCGCTTCTTTCTTGCCCGCACTTCGTAGTTTCGTAGTTAGTTTTCATATCATGGTTTTTTAAATCTGTAAAAATTTGAACACCTTGATTTGAACAAATTGAATAAATTTAAAACTATATTTTTGTATTTTATTTTTCTGATTTTTTTTTATGTATTGTTTTAAAACAGTAAACAATAGGAAAACTGGAATAAGTTACTAATGAAAGCTTAAGGATTATTTTTTTTAAACCAGTAACTATGAGCTTATAAAGCTTAAACAAACATGAAGTAAAATTAAAAAAAAAAAAAAAAAAAAAAAAAAAAAAAAAAAAAAAAAACACTTCTAACAGGAATTAGCTACAAGCAGAAATTACAGGACAATCTAAAGTAACTTGTTATGTAAGACTTGAAGTAGCTGATTTACAAACGAAAATTGAGAACTACAATTGAACAGCCATAACACTGCTTAAAAACTACACTACATGATCTGTGGAGAAGGGTGGATGAGTAGGGATGCACCCGTGGCAAGGTAACGGTACCTCTAACCGGTCACCCACCCATGTAGTTTTTCTCACCCGGCCACCCACCCGCACCCGCCAATGGGGTACAATTTTCGTACCCATGCCCATCCCCGCGGCGGGGATTTGTTGCTCATGCGGCTAAACCCATGGCGTTAGCGTATGCAAACAAATTAAAAAAAACCATGATATGAAAACTAAACTACGAAACTACGACAGTGCGGGGCAAAGAAAGAAGCGGGTAAGATGTATTTTTAGACAAGACGAACTGGATTTTAGTATGAGATTATACATGTTACATGCTATACCAACTTTACTTATTTGATCTTTCTTATTCTCTTGTTTATTCTTGAAACTCAAACAAATTTTAGTGACAATGTGTTTTTCATGTTGAGACTTGTTAACTTTAAATGTAACGTGCACATCATAAAATCATTTTTAATTAGCTTAATTAATTTTAACATGGGTTTATGGATACACCCACGGGTATTTTTGACGTATTACCCGTGGGTATTTTAAATAGTGTCATGGTTTACCGCCGATGCGGTATGCTCAACCTCACCCCACCCACCACCCACTGATGCGATACAAATTTTCACCCACAACGCCACCCGCTGGTAAAAATTGACGCGTTTACCCCACCCATTTATGGCGCGGTACCCGCGGGTTGTGGTGTTTTTCTCGGGCCCATTGCCATCCTAGTGATGAGTGTGTAAATACCTCATCATTTTTGTCAGTTTAGTGTTTAAAAGCTTTTTAAATCATTTTCTCAAAAATACAAAAAAAAGTCAACAAAAGTCAACTGTAATGGTTAATTTGATTCAGAGGTGATTCAGTGGTGGTTAATTGTTCCAGAAGGTGTTTATAGCCTATCCAAAGATAGGCTACTTGGAGTATACCCCTACCTAGTAGGGCTTGGTTTTAAGTAAGGTTTCATTTACATTTCTTAGAACTTTAATAATTGAGTAGTATAATCTGTTAGTTGTAGTATTTTACTGTTTAATTGCTTTTGTTTGATGCTATTCAGTACTCCTTTGTGAGATTTGAGTTTGGTTAATGATATTTGAGGTTCTGTGTTACCTCTGAGTTGACTGCATAAGTTCTTGTGGATCTGTGTGTTAGAGATCTAGTGGATAATTGTTATAGTTTGCTGTTGGTTTGAATTCAATAAATGATAAGTGACTGTTATTTTTCATTGGTTGTGGTTATTGAAGCTTAGATTAAGTAGTTATAGTGATAAGAAATTAGATCAGGGGTGTTTCGAATAGTGTGGTTCACTGTGTTTGCCTGTGATTCAGTGGGAATAACTTGTTTAGACATCACACCTAGGGTAACATAAGGCATATTAGTCAATAAAATCATTAGGTTATTAGAAAATAGTCAAAGTTAGCCTTAAAATCCACCACTGTTTGTGTTATAGTTATCTGATCTTATTTGATTAATCCATTTGATGCATTTGATGATAGAGTTAGCGAAACTTGTGCTTAAACTTGATTAATAAACACTGAGCAACTAATTCAGAGCTTCAAAGTTGGATTTAGTCAAAGTTCATTTGAAATTAAAAAGTCAGAGGTATAATAGTAGTGCAGATAAGAAGTGTGCTCAGGGACCTGTTTGAGCCTTCAATTAGGCTAGCAATTGGATATTTCTCATAGGGCTTTTGGGGATTTTAGATTCTCAATATTGCAAAGAAACTTTTGCCCCCTTAACTTTGAACTTTAGTGCTTATTAGGACAGCTTAATTAGCTTCTGCAAGTAGGTTTGAAAAACTGGTTAAGCTAATTGATCACCCTAGTTGCAATTGATAATATTGGCTTGTACACTGAGCTTGTTTGCATTATTTGAGCTTCTCCTAGTGTGTTTTAGTGTTTTCTTTGGTTCTGAGCTTCTTGGCTTGTTCTTGTGCTTATTTACTCTTTCTAAGTGCTTATTTGGCTGCTAGTTGCATCATTTGAGTGAATCTGTGTTATCCTTGGTCTGAATTGAGTGTTTTTGAGCTTATCTGAGTTCTGTGAACATTTTGTGAAAGTTTGATAAGATTTAGTGGTAAGTGCTTATTAATAAGCACTTATCAAAACTGCTTTTAGGCCATTAAGCACTTTTCTGCTTATTTTTGAAAACATTTTGTTTCCAGTTGCTTTTAAATATAATTTTAGATTTTCTGGTAAAATTTCAGATTTATTGGAATAGTTTTGCTATTTCTTTTCTATTTTTATAGTTTCTAATTCACTTTTAATCATTTTTAATTCATAATAAATCAAAAAAATAAAAAAATAAATCTAATTCTTTTTCTCAAAATTATTTTTGAATATTTAGGAGTTTTAGAAATTTATTTTGAATTTTAAGGAGCCTTTTTTTTCCTTAGTTCCACTATTTCGGTGCGTTTTAGAATTTAGTTTCGTACGTTTTTATTTTAGATCGCGTTTTTAGGATTTGTGTGTTTTTAATTGTTCATTCGCTTGTTTAGTTGGTTAATTGTTTTTTAATTGTTGCATCATAATTTTATTTTAATCTCATATCTCACTTTTATCACTTTTCAATACACGATATCACGAATCGATTCCCACAATTCCATTCACCTTCACACGAGATTACGACCTCGGGTNAGGATTTGTGTGTTTTTAATTGTTCATTCGCTTGTTTAGTTGGTTAATTGTTTTTTAATTGTTGCATCATAATTTTATTTTAATCTCATATCTCACTTTTATCACTTTTCAATACACGATATCACGAATCGATTCCCACAATTCCATTCACCTTCACACGAGATTACGACCTCGGGTTATCCGTATTTCTTTCGGATTTCCTTAGAGAATATATATATATATATTGATTTTTGTGAATCAATACCCATGAAACACGTTAAGCTTCCATAGGCGAAGCCTATGCAAATGTCCACACTACACGTCACGCTGTATCACTCGAATGCTAGTTCCTTTCGCCTCACGATCTTGCAACGAACAACCTTTGTTTTGCTTGAATGATCAAAGAACAAAGACCCTAAGTTGGGGTGTTTGTTCAACCTGTTTTAGGAGAGAAAAGAGGTGAGAGTTTTTTTTTGATTTGTTTTCCAAATTATGAGATTATGATAGATCATATATAATCTCGTAATAAGTATTGGATAGTTACACTTAACCATGAAGATTTTCTCCCCTTGTTTCCTTACCCATGGTCAGTCTCTATAGCAAATATGGGCTCCTCATATTTGTTTTTGGTCACATTTAATCAAATCCATGACTTTTTAAATAGTGGTTTATTAGTTAATTAGTCTAACAAATTAACGACCGTTAGGCAATCGTGAGATATTTAACTAATATAAATAAACATAACTTCTATAATTTTTTTTGAACGGCGGGTTAGTTGTTAGATGTTAGTTGTTAGTTGTTGGCTCGAGTTAGTGTCGCATCCTCGGGCAGAAATACCAACCGCGAGCCTCTCCTTAGGGGATAACCCCACTTCTATTCCCGATTCGCCTGATATCATTAGAGCTTGTGGTTCCCAAGTGAGGACTTCCCGGTCGGTCACCCAAACAGGTACTACTCTCACTTGGGCTTGCTTAACTACTTAAGCCTTTACCACTAGACCACAAGCCCCATGATAAACATAACTTCTATAATTATATTAAATACATTATAATTAATGATACTCCCGTGTATAAGTGTGTGACCCCATATGCTCACGTATTTCTAATTATTTAATATGATATGTGCACTTCCCAATAATTAGAGACACTGAGATCTAACAAAGTCTCCCTGACTATGAATACTATATCTCTGAAACAAGCATGAAATATAGGCGAGAACCTTCCAAAAGCAACTACAAGAAAGTAAAAGAAATACCAGGAGTTGGTATAAAGGTGGGACGGTTTTCAAAACTGTTATGTAAAGTAAGAATTATCTTACTACAGTAATGAAAACATTTAATGAAAAGCGTATTTCATTGACATGTAGTGAAGACCTCACATGTTACCCTTTTATCCCCACCTATATAAGAAAATGTTTGATAGAGAGATATTTAGATATTCTAAACACAAAAAAATAAATAAATAATAATTAAGAAAAAAACTATAATGGTAGAATCCTCCTCTAATTGAATCTTAAATTAAGTTGGTAAGCTTCGATTCATTTATAAGAGAGTTTTATTTGTCATTTAATCGGGATAGTGTTCCATAAACTATCCCTTGTAATTTATTGATTCATTTCTAATAAGAATTAAAAACGGGATAGTGTTCCATAAACTATCCCTTGTAATTTATTGATTCATTTCTAATAAGAATTAAAAACGTTGAAGGATACAAATGGTGTTATTAATGTTGGAATTTAAATATCATGACAACTCATATAATTAAACAAGTAAACATCAAAGCATGCAGAGGAAACATAAGGATCAAATACTTGTAAATTAATTAACTGAAACATAAATCATATGCGTACCTTTTAGCAATCCATGCAATTAGGGTTTATAGAAAAACCCCCAAATTAAGATCAAATCACAAACCCTAATAAATTAGGGTTCATGAAAATCGACTAGAATAAAGTCGATAAAGCTTCACCACCAAGAATCAAATAGTGTTGATTCCTCTAAGGTTGCTCACACTACACGTGAAGCAAGAACACTAGGATGCTAGTGCTTAATACATGAACAAACAACGGAATACAATGTCCTTGTTTTTGGTTTATACCATCGAAACCCGAATAAACCAGTCTACCATATAAAAGGATAAAAGGGAACCAGTAGATGCAACTACATATTGCATGCATGTGTACATAAGCATGCATGTATACGAATGACATATGCATGCATTCAATATGTATAGTAACTATTTTATTTTATTTTATTTTATTTTTATTTTTTATATTTTTTTTTACTAAAAAAAACTTTCTTATCTGTTGGACAAACTTACGAGATCCAAGAAAACATAACCATGGTTTAGGATAATGTGTTGTATGGTTTTTAATCGATAAAAAATATCTACCTGGAATGAAACTAAAGGTGTGTTTATATACCATTTAATCTTGTCCAACAACTCATTGCTAACATCTCTTTAAGTTTCATAAAACGACACTTTGACCCCTTTCCTTTTCCTAGTTCGACCATTTAAATATTCCGTGTATTATTATTTAATATAATTAACATATATAATATATTAATTACATTAAATAAAGTATTCTCTAAATGTAAACGTGTGTGCCTCCAATAGGCTCGAGTTTGAAACTGGACATACGTATATAAAACAGTGTTGCAAAAAAAGGTCTACAAGACCGATTAATCGCCGATTAGGTGCTACAAGGCCACCGACCTTGCCGATTTATGTAACTGGGTCAAAAAATATGTAAACTATTGTCAACGGCAATCAACGGCGGTCAATGGAGGTCAAACTAGCCAGAAACCTATAAATCTTGCCGGAAGTACCCAAAACTCAATGCAAACTTATTTTGATCACTTATAGTAACTGTTTAAGTCTATTACAAGCTGTTTTTTAGAAAATACCTTGACGGAAATACCTAAAACTCACTGAAAATACACAAAACTTGCTGGAAATAACCAAAATTTTTCAGTATTGCCAATTCGATTAATCACCGATTAATCCTGCCTAGACCAATTACAAGCTACAAGGTGGTCGACCGCTCGACTACCGATTCGCGATTTTTGCAACCTTGATATAAAATATGTTCATAATCCAATAGCTCCCACTTGGACATATTTTAATAAACGTAATGACATTGGTTAGCGTCTAGTAACACGCCAATGCCCCCAGAACAACTAGAGTGTGGTTTCACGAAGCACATTTAATGATTCATCATTATACTTATCATTTTGTTTCTAATACCATGTTAAATATGAATATGGATCTTAGTCATTTCATAATTTAACTATTCTGTTTCTCGTTTCATCAATTGATCAAGATTACCAAAATCATTGGAATGTATTCCAAATCTCTTTTGGGTGTGGCCACACATACATCTGATCAACCCCACGAGGGGCCCAGTGATATTATACTTCAAAATAAATTTGAATGAACAAATTCTTTCTTAACTACAAGCAAAACCATGAACTTTGCAACACTTCTGAAAACAATCCTTATAACTACCAGTTATGGATAGCGGTAAATTGCTTCACAGAAATGCACTACATTCATGACAGTTATCTGGTATCTCAAGTCTGAGGATAAATATTTATGATTTACTTAATAACATAGATCCATAAGCACAATCATGCGGTTGGGGATCTGTCCAATATTCAATTCATTGAATATCATGTGAAATTGGTATGTCAACGCATCAATATACTTTCAATTATATTCTAACCAATACTCAGATTTGTCTTAGTTTAATGATATTCACATATCATTAATCGACAACGGACTATTTAGAATAACATAAGTTATTCATGGATTTAAACATGCAAATATAGGATACAATTTATTATTAATGAAAAAAAACGTACCAAGTACTTTAATTCATTTTGAATAATAATTGCATAACATCCCTTATCCAAATACTAAAATAGATCAATGCATGATAATTCTAGTTAATGAATTATGCCTCAAGTCATGTCAATCATACTTGTTGACAAGGCATAAATCAACTAACGTTGATCTATAGGAATTTTAAGAATACTTATTTCAAGAATTCAATTAGCAAAATTCTTGTATGTGTATATCCAACTATCTTGATATTGCCACATAATATTTCATAAATGGTGTGACGTCATCAGTCACCAATTTATGACAATCAAACTTTCAAACATTTTAAAGTTTTAAAGTATTCTAATTCTTTAATATATAATGCAACTATGCTATTAGTTGAGCACAACTAGTTCACATGGCTATTAACAAGGATAAAATCCTACCATAACTAGTTATTGAGTGTCATCTCATTATAACCAGCATCATTGTACACAAACCACAAAATGCTCTTTAAATTCCGTAAACTTAATATCCATTGTATAATGTTTGATGCCTTCCAATATTTCAAGATTTATTGTCGGCTATAACAATTATGCAACAATTTGCCATATCGTTTATACTTAGAATTTAGGAGTAATTCCGGGATGAGGATCGTTATTCTAAGTCCAAATATATTCCATTAGAATATTCATTACACTAGTTATTTAATAACTTTTAATTGGATATCAAATATTGTCAAATCATTTAGCATTTAAGCATGATACAACAATAATATGATACACATCAAAATGATATATCATATTCTATTAGATTTATTTACCGCACTTGTTTATCAAACAATAAACTTTTATTCCAAGGTTGTATGTTTTATTTTCTAAATCTTCTAAGTAAAGTTTCATTCCAAACTAAGACTTAACATTTTACTTTTATGGAATGTTACTTCTTATATGTTCTGCAACATATATGACTTAGTAAATCAAACATAATACTCCCACTAGCTTTCAGGAATACTTAGAAATTATCTTATTTCAATTATAAATCAAAACATGGATTTAATAATTAAATGTAAGAGTAATCTCCTAGATGCATGCATTTATCCATTCATGGATTATTGCACTTTGTACACTTCCAAAGATTTATTTGAATTTATAAACTCTTTTTGATTACTTATCGTCATCGCTCAAGTAATCATTCATAAAAGAGTTTTAATATTCCATTGTCAATTTCATATTAATGAAACTAAATTTGACAATCATAATCTTTATATCCTTAATGTGCTCAGGAAAGAGTATTCAATCATAGTTAATTGCTTAAATATGATTAATAATTTTGTCATAAGATTTGCATTAAGATATGTGTACAATTTTGTCCATATGATTTCTTCACAAAGATTTAAACCACTAGGGTTACATTATCTTTGAACAAAATCATCATCATTCTTTAACTATTAAGAATTACGATAAACCAAATTTTAAAACTTGAATATCTTTATGAACAACATCTATAACATTCATAGTATGAGTAATTTACCCAATTCATTATTTGGTAATACTTCATCAAATAATCCTTAGCATATTAATCAAATATCTGAGATATCCTTGCGGATCTATAAATGAGAATTCCATCATCTCGAGGATTAACATTTAAATGTCTAGCCTCATCCTGATTCACTAGTGTATTTTAGAAGATTATGTATCTTGTAATTTATCTTTTCAAGATCAAAACTCCCACTTGCTTTTTGTAATTTATAGACTATCTATAAATACTTAGCAATTAAAGTGACAATACATTATTCTCTTTTTGGGATATTACAAAAACATATTGACAGTTCCTGACATTCTTTTGTTAATAACCTACAAATAAGTAGCTTAACAAATTCAGAACTCCATTTTAAGACTTAATGTGATTCATCACACTTCATAATTCAATAGTGTCTTATAAATCTTCTAGGAGTCTAATTGAGTGTAATACCTAAGATTTAAAACTCTACAAAATGACCAAAATGCCCCTCATAATTAAAACTTTAATAAAAGCTTATGTAATTATGAATAAATCATAAATAATTATACAAAAACTTTATAAAACTTATAAAATGATGAAAATGGACAAAATAAAAATTCTAAACCATATGTACAAGTTTTCCTAAGACTAGAAATAATTCTAATTGATTTAATTATTTGTTCAATATTTATTTATGGTATAACTAATTTAAATAAGGTAAATTATAAACAAAATAACTTGAAAAATGTTAAGGCCGGATTTCTTGAGCCCATCTCCACATGACTCGGCCTAAATAACAGATATATAACATCCCTACCATAATCCATTTACCAAATCATATAAAAAACAATCAAGAAAATTTTAAAAAAACCCTAGCCGAAACTCTCTAAAATTCACCATCACCAAAAACGAATTTTTTGAAGCTTTCCAATATTTTTCCTGTGTCCTTGGAGGTCATAAGAAGCTTAGAAAAATAAGGGTTTGAAAATTGGAAGCCTGGTTTGAAAGGAGAGCATTTATTTGTGTCGTTATAAACGTACCGAGAAGAAATAATTCACAAAGCCAAATATATTCGATCCAAACCATCTTTGGTATTTTTTTTATCACTCTCTGTACCTTATATGTTCTGTATAAATTGATAAAATTGATCCATGCATTATTTTATGACCATACGAATTAAAACAAAACAAAAACCCTAAATTCATGCAAATAAGTAAATCGGTCCATATGAATTTTATGAAGTGATATCTGATTTTTCTGGTGTTCTATGATGTATATTAAACCTACAAAAATTATTGGTTTAATTTTTTGAGGCTTAAATAATTATATTAGATGTGTTTGTATTTCGGATTTAATTAAAAGAAAAGGAAATCGAAAAAGCTAGGGTTAGGGTTTTTGGCAATTTTTTGGGTTAATGAATGTTATAATGATGCTATAATAATGATTTGATGTTATGAAAAAATCTAGGGTTTGTGTTCTAGGGTTTTACTTAAAACCGATTTAGAAATTAAATTGTAAAGGGGCTGTTTTGCAATTTTTGAAAGTATGGGACCATTTTTGTAACTCTTTAAAATACAGTAGGATTATGGGAAAAATAATGATAAGGACCAAAGATGCATATTTTGTAAGTTTGGGATTTAAATTATAATTATAGTAATTATTAAATTCGAATTGTCAATAAATTAAATAGAAGGGTTTGTTTTGTAAATATGGTAAATTTATGTTGATTCGTACATAATGTGATGCGAAGGGTAATTTGTGTAAATATTGGAAATTGAGGGGCTAATGTGTTAATATGAAATTGTTAAGGATTATTTTGTTAATTTGGAAACTTAAGGGACTAGTTATGTAAATACATAATTTTGGCTTAAATTAATGTTAAAGGACTAAAATGGTAATTTTATGATACTTGATGGACTTATGTGCTTATTTGATTAATTATGTGATCTATATGTTAATTTGGTAATTAAAGGGTTTAAATTGTAAATATTATAACTAGAAGGACTAAAAATGTAAATATGAGATACTTGTCATGAATTCGACCTAAAGTATACTTGAGGGGCTGTTTATGTCATTTTATATAGTTGTGGTGCTTGTATGATAATTACATTAGTTAAAGGTTTAATTATGGTAATTATGTAATTAAAGGGTTAAACTGTAACTTGTGAAACTATAGGGGTGTAAAGTGTAAATCTGATATGTTTGACTTATATGACTTTTATATGAATGATATGATAGGGTTAGTTTCAATTGTGATCCCTCAACTTGTTAAAATGACACTTTTAACCCTAATACATGTTCTGAAATCAAATGAAACCCTAATCTTACAATATGTCTATAAAAGGAAATCTGTAATGCATGAGGCCATGAAACTTGATAGAATGTCATAACTAACTTATAATAATATGCTAATAATTGGAAACTTGCCTACTTTGGAAAACTGCTATTTAAGGAAACTTTCTAAAAATGGAAACTACCAATTCTGGAAACCTGCTAAAAATAGAAAGTTATTAAATCTGGAAAGTTACTAAATCTGGAAAGTTACTAATTATGGAAAGTTATCAAATATGGAAAGCTGCTAAATATGGAAAGTTACCTAAAATGGAAAGATAACTAAAATCAGTAATCTGGATTATAAGAACCTATCAGTAATTCTGTCTTCTACTCCTTCAGGTGTGAAGAAGGAGTGACTCTGTGGTCTCTGTACTTCTTGCTTGTTATCAGTTTGCTATTTGGAATAAGGTACAGATATTCTGACCTTTTCAGTAAAGGTTTCTGATGACTCCCCTTTTCTTTTGATCTTTCATTTTGTTTAGGGTTCCCGATGCCATTGCTATGAAACCCCATTTTATTTTCTGAACCTTTTCTGTTATGAACCTTTGCTATCTGAACTTTCTGATTTTGAACCTTCTGATTTGGACATTTTGATATGACTATAAGATATGGACTTCTGATATGATCTGATTATGATGACTTATGATCTGTGTCATTTTATGACATTCTGTTGATCTATTCTGTTTGACCTATTCTAGTTTGACACCCAAGCCAAATTTATTTCACTAGGCATGGTGGTTCCATGTCCGTGTCAGGGATGCACCCCTAGCATGACTCCAGGGCAGTGGAGTGATGTTCTGCCACATCCCCTTATCTGTTATCTGTTATGAGCTTAATTATCTGTTTATTATGGCCAATATTATTTCTCTAGGGGCGTATGGATGCATCCTAGATCTGTTTCTATTATCTGTTATCTGTATCTGGTGATTGATGCTGCGTGCATGCACGTCCTTCACAACTCTGGTAGGTCTCCCCTACATATGCTGCTTAAATGTGTGATTATGACTATGATTATGATTATGATGAAGGCATTATTATGAAGGCATTATATCTGTTTCTGGGCTCGTGGTTGATGACTAACCCTTACCTTACCTCTTATTACTATTTCATACTTATCTTTGATTACATTCTGTTATTCCCTTTATACCTTATTCAGTATTCATTTCTGTTTCATTATTACTTCGTTGTTATATCTGTTCACTGGGATTTTTAAGCTCAGCCGCGTTTTCTTTTCTTCCGCGGCAGGTATCTAAGCTAGGAGCTGGGGTTGCTTATGAGTTGAGTGCTGAGTGGACTTACCTTAGATATCTTAGCTTTGGATTTTGGATATGATGTTTAAGACTTTATTATTTCCGTTATTTCTGTTGGATATTTTTCCGTTTGGAACTCATGTAACTCTGTTGGTTGTCTCTTTCGTTTGGAACTATGTTTGTTAAGTCACGTTGACTTACTCTTTGTTTATTTATGATATGACTTCCGTTTGTTTATGCTTATGTATACTCTGATATGTCACCATTGTTGTGACACTTTTACCCTTGTCGGGTTGGGGTGTTACATTGAGTATATACAATCCATACTCAATTTCCTAACCTTGATAACTTTTGGAAGAAAAGAAGTCATAGTTATCTTCAATCTAACAAGAGTTTGATTTCCCTAACAGAACATACCATAAATATGCGGTATCTCATTAGAATTAATATTGTAAGACAATCTAACAATATATGTAAGATAACCATATTCTTTTTGGTATACCTATTTACCAACTAAGTCAACTTAATGGTATAATAGTGTTTCCAAACCAATTGCATGCTTAATAACACAAGTACTTTGACCAAGTCACTTCATGTTCATTTCTCATCAAAACATAAACTTATTATAATCCCACTATACGTTATTAATCATTGATCAACTCAATGACTTCTTGTATATGTCTTAATTAAAAACCATAACAAGTTAACATCTTACTTTATTATAAGTCTTGTAATACTTAAAAGACTTCATGTTTATAAGAAGATATAAACATGTATAACTAAAGTATCCTTGAACACCACCATTGGTTTCAATAGTAATTTCAAGTTATTTATTTACTTCATTTATTTATGTCATTGTAATAATACATAAATATTATAGTTGAAGTTTACTAGTTATCATATTGACACATGTTCTAATAGCTATCTAATTTTAGAAACAGTAAATTATCCATGTATGGTCTCACGTAATCATGGAAATTCACCTTGTTGTTATAATCTAGTCAAGGTCTCCCTTAAGCTAAATTGCAACACCAAGTGTTTCTTGGATTAGATGTGTATTAGAATGTGAGTCTCTTACTTTGCAGTTAAGAGAATCCTTTAAATCATATCCTTATGTGTTGTACCTTGCACACAATAAAGATTTCTCCCACTTGTGCATGGAACAACACCATGTACCATATAAACAACACTCATGCGTTTATTAATATGAACAATATGATTGTGTCAACATAACTAGTAGATATAGAGCTACTTAATTAACTAGGAAACGCACATGACTATCCTTGAAAATTTAGTGTCTATATATGGAAAGTATTTATCTTGAGACATTCAAAGATAAAGTAGATTACTACCAAGATAACAATCCTTGTAGCTCCCACTGAATTAGAGATCATTACTATAATTCCTTATTCACTAATAAGAACACAATGCTCCCACTGAATTTGACAACATTTGTAAAATGTTTCATGAATCAGTGAAAGGAAATAGTGTGTTATTCACTTTCCTACATCTTTGAGAAAACCTGTTCGTAACAATTACTTAGGTACTAAAAGAATGTATTCTACTACGTAAATGTTATTCATCACATTCCAAACTATTAACTTGAAAAAACTGGGCATGCAATTTCTTCCTGACTAGATCTACCATTCCAACAATTGTATGTAGTATCTTCAAATGGTCAAAGCAAAACAACTAGATAAAATATGCTAGTTTGTCTTTTACCATTGTACAATAATTTAGCCTAGTTTCTATTTTAATAACTCATAAAGTGCAAGTAATCTTAACTATTAAAGCTTGCTAGGAGTTATGTATTTAGAACATAGACAATTCTAATTTTCCTATTATACCTTTCTCATTCATGAAAAGGAATAGGATTAAGTCTCACGCTTCTTTCATTGAAAGGAGACTAAGTTTATTCTTTTAATAAAGCTGACTCTAGCCAAAAACCCATACGAGTGTAGACAATTTACCAAAGAATAAATTACGTTTACGGTTTAACGTTGCATTAATACATTTATAAGAATTAACAAAATTCAATTTTAGTATTTTTGATAATCAATTTTCAAGAAAATTAAATACCCATGGAAATATTCATATAACCAAATAATTTTCTTGAAAACCTAGGATTCAACTTTTCATAAATTTCACTACATCAGTTAATCTGCTAGTAATGAAAGTATAAAAGATGGTAATCTGTCGAACAATAATTGGCAAACCATTTCCAATTCCTAGATCATTATGGGAATTACATCAAATTGATTCATCAATTTGCAATGTAAGCATGTTTCATCCCATCTCTTGCCTTAAGTTCTAAGTCTCACGCACAACTTAATTAAGTCGTCTAATTTAGAAACAGTAAAATCTCCATATATGGTCTCACGCATTAATAGAATTTTACCTTGTCATTAAAATTTAGCCTAGGTCTCACGCATACGAAATAATAACTTCAAGTGTTTCTTATAGTTAGATGGCATGTAACTTAAATTTTATAGGGTATTAAGTTTGATGTGATAATTAAAATATGTACGAAGATGCATGCACTCATCTTTATAACATAAGTTTTCAAAACCATTTTAGTTGTCAGTTTTTAAGCTAAGATTAAATCAAAAACTTGTAATTGAGGTATCGGGTTCACCAATAAAAGAATTACCTAAAATTATAGTCCACTATATCGTACTTTTGCATAAGTCATAAGACTTAAGGTTTCGGATAATCATCATGGAATTGAGGTCAATTCACCCTTAAGATGATTTTGCACACAAAATAGTAGTACTATTTGTACTAGAAATCACCAATCAACTAAAAGTTTATGACTTTAGTCTTAAAAAACATAAGTTTTACTATTATTAGTTCAATTTATTTTCTATTCAAAAATTACCCTTTTTTGCTTACAATCATGTCATACAATAGAACAAAAAACAAGTAATAATAAAAATAAACAAACAACTAATAAAGATTAACAATTAATACGTGAAACAAATTGCCACATGCAAACTTTATTAGATAAACCCTAATAAGATCAATTCTAGGTGTACAATTGCATATATTCAACTAAGACTATCACTTATTAGGTAAGTGAGCCACATACATCGATAAATC
>LBNU01008717.1:84285-128810 GCA_014162995.1 Artemisia annua | reverse complement strand
AGGAATGGATATTTCAGAAATTGACATAAATCAGGCCAAAAAGGACAAAAACGAGCACGAGTTTGGAAAACGTGTCAAAAGCCAGAGCCGGGGAAGTAAATTACCACTTTTGACCTCAGATTGTCAAAAAACACCTTGGGGAATCACAAAATGCCAGAAATAATCCTTGGAGCAAAAGTTTGCAGAATTGGCAGGAATGGTCCCTCAACTTTCAGAAATTGACAAAATCAGTCCCTGAGCATTTATTTTGGATGAAAAGTCAACAAAAGTCCTTGAGAATTCACAAGTTTTCAAGTTTGGTCCCTGGGTGAAAAGATTGAACAAATTACAAGATTGGTCCCACAAGTTTCAAAACTGGCAATTTTAGTCCCTGGGAATTTCATTCTTGGAAAATAATCAATAGTGGTCCTTGGTTATTCAAATGTGACAAGTTTAGTCCCTTGGAATACTTTGGATAGTTGGCAAACAAGGCCCCTCATTTTTTAAAATTTACATAAATGGTCCATGGGCTTAAATTTCTACAAAACCAAACGGACCTTATTAAAACCCTTACACCCTTTACCCTTTTTATCCAACCCACTAACAAACCAACCCATCCCAACCCTTTTTCCTTGGCCCATTACCAACTCTGGCCCAACAAAACCACACCCCGTTATAATAAATCCCACCCCAGTCAAACCACCGTTTGACCATCCCTTTTCCCCTTTCTTCCCCACTTGTAACATGCAACACCATCACATCCACCTCCCCCCACCATCCTTGTCACTTCCACCGCCTAACCCACTATCCACCTAACAAGACAACCACAATAAATGCCACCCCCTCTTGCAAATAAAATAGGCAAATTGCCATTATCTTGTTTTCCCGCCAAAACACGTGGAAGGCTAGGATTGAGTTTGAATGATCCAAGGGCTGTGGGAAATTCTCAGAATACTCCAAAGAACCCTAATTTGGCCTATATAATGTAGAAGAAGGAGAAGAGAGCAGTGTGTAGATTTATAGTTAATTTCTCATGTCGTATTAGTGTAATTTTCCTCATTAGCTGTTAAATTTACTTTCAAAAGGTTGTACTCAGTTCCAAATAAGTGTAATTTGATCCTTAATTTATCTTAAATCCAAATTTCTTTGAGTTGATTCTGAATTTGCATTTCAAGTTGAAAATTCTAACTTTAGTTAAATGTAGTCAAGAACTCATGTTTACTGTTGTATTAAGTCACTTTAAGCTAATATAACTCATTTAAATCTTATTATCTCAATTTAATCCATTCCAATTCATAAAATCAAAAATACCAAAAAAATAAGAAAAATACTTGAAAAATAAAAAATCAGTGAAGAAGAAAAGAAGAAGGCTGGAGCATGGTAAATCTTGGATGGCCATGGGTTAGTGCTTTTTGGGAAGCTATAAGATAGTTCTATGTGGTCCTTGGTCCTCTTTTTCAGCTTGGAAAGCTCTTGTAAGCTCATTTTCATTTTTTGCCTTTTTAATGTAGGATTGCTTATTACTGCTTATCTGTGGTTTCTTTGTGCTTATTAGGTGTACCTTAGTCCTATTATTGCTTAATATTGTGTAGTTGCTTATTAGTTTTCATTGTGCCCATAAATCTTAGTTTAACTGCCAAATTAGCATTATAAGTAATCTTACGTATTTGTGGTTTGTATTGAGGTTTATGTGTTCTATTTAGCTTAGTACATTAGTATAAGTCCTTGTGAATAAATTTTATAGAGTAAAACAGTCATTTGCTTCACAAATCTTGAAAACAGTTCAGTTAAGGGGTGTTTGGATTTAGGAAGTTTACTGTCATTCATTGTGTTTTAGTGTAGGAATTTGGTTCATGTAACTCACATTAGGTCCTATCATACCAGTAAAATCATTAAAACTAGTATCTCTTTTGAAAAAAAGTCAAAATTAGAAGTTAATCCTCATTTAGAACTCACTGTGTAGAATTTTTGTTGCATAATCATAGGAATCAGTGCCATAGTTGTTGATATTGCTTGATCTAGTCTCATTGTAGCTTAATTCCATTTTCAGTCATCTAGGACAAATCACAACTCAAAAAAGTGAACTTGTGCAAAAATCTCAAAAAGTCAAAATCTCACAACTGTCAAAATGGCCAAATTTTTAAGACAATGCACAGGGTTCATTAGGGATTGAAGATAGATAAACCCTATTGTTTTGTGTTGCTAGGTAGCTTGTTAATCTGAATCAAAAAGAAAATTAGCTTTTGCAAGTCTTCTGCTCATAAAAATTTACTCCCAAAGTTGCTTGTTTGGTCTTTTGCCTCCCCTGCTCAGTGTAATTCAGCCAACTTCATAAGCCCTCACCTAGCTTATTAGTGGAACCCAGGGCTTGAACCTTGGCTTTTTGGAAAGCTCCCCAGGCCATCTTGTTAGATTACCCTTGAGTTTGGACCTCTGATCAACCCTGTGGGCCTCCACACAGGGCTGGCTGCAAGTGCCTCATTCTGGCCTGCTTGTACTTTGGTTTTAGGATAGTGCTTATTTGTGGTCTTTGGCTTATTCAGAGTGCCAATTTAGTAGTTTGTGCTTAAATTGTGTGTATCTCTTGTGTTTATAGCTTATTTTACCCTTTGTAGCTTGTTTGTAGCTTAATCTTTTCAAATATCCTAAGTTTTGCTTAATAAGCGATCTGTCAAAACCATAAGCTTGCACACTGCTTATTTTTGAGCTTCAATAAATTTGTTTTTGTAAAATTTGCTCATTTTCAGTATTAAATTAGTTGTGTAAAAGAAAAATCAAAAAAATCATCAATTTAAAAATAGTGATAGCTTCTATTTAATTAGATTTAGCTTATTTGCTTATTTTCTCAGCTTTTTTATTAAGCACTTGTATGTTTTTATATTTTTATTAAGTTCCTGTTATATTAAAGTATTTGTGTAAAAATTTTCATAATTATCTCTTTTCATTTAGTATTTATAATAATTAATATTAGTTTAATTAGTTTTAATTAAAAAAATCAAAAACAAAAGCCATTACTGTTTATTTTTAATCTCTAGCATCTTTTTATATCTTTTTCGCTCTTATTAATTATAAAGTATTTTTAGAAAGAAGTTTCATAATTATTACTGTTCATTTGCTATTTTTATTAATTAATTTAGTTTAATTAGCTTTTAATTAATAATAAGTAAATAATTTCTAAAATAGTTTATTTTTAAGTTCTATAAACTTTTTATAATTTTTTAGGATTCCTGTGATGGTTAATTAGTTTTATAAAAAATTTCATAATTATCTAAGTCATTTTAGTATTTTAAGTAATTTAAATTAGTTTAAATAAGTAATTAAATAGTTTTTAATTAATAATTAATATTAAATAATTAAAAAATCAAAAATAATTTTCTATTTTATAAATTTTCTTTTAATATTAAGTTTGTAAAAAAGTCATTTTCACCCCCTCTAGTTTATTTTTGCTTAATTTTTACTTTTTCCAGTACGTGTTTACGTTTATTTTAATCTTAATTACGTTTTAGGTTTATCTGATTTTCAGTTATTGTTAATATTGCTTATTTGTCTTATTTCTATTCATATCTGCTTAGTATAATCAATCCAAATCATTATCTGGTTACTTTCCCAATCACTGAATCCCTCAAACGTTTTCCAAGATACAATTTCAATCTCGTCGGGACATAACGACCCGGGAATACACTGTGCTTACACCGGATCATAAATTGATCACTTCTCACTCAGGTTTGACTTGTTGACCACACTTGGTTGACTGGTTATTCTGAAGGAGTCATGCATGCATTCAATATGTATAGTTTTCTTATCTGTTGGACAAACTTACGAGATCCAAGAAAACATAACCATGGTTTAGGATAATGTGTTGTATGGTTTTTATTCGATAAAAAATATCTACCGAGAATGAAACTAAAGGTGTGTTTATATACCATTTAGGGTGCGTTTGGTTCATGCTTTGGAGGAAATGGAATGAAAGAAAGATTAAAACCTATGTTTGGTTTCTAGGCGGGGCCCACAATTTGGGAATGAGGGAATGAGGAAATGATAGATTTCATTCCTACCTTAGTTGGGTGGTTTCACTTGAAACCTGCGGGGCCCATTTTTTTCATTTCCCACATCTTTCAAACCTTTCCAAAATTCAAATCCAATTCCAATCCCACTTACGAACCAAACGCACCCTTAATCTTGTCCAACAAGTCATTGCTAACACCTCCTTAAGTTTCATAAAACGACATTTTGACCCCTTTCCTTTTTCTTGTTCGACCATTTAAATATTCCGTGTATTATTATTTAATATAATTAACATATATAATATATTAATTACATTAAATAAAGTGTTCTCTAAATGTAAACGTGTGTGCCCCCAATAGGCTCGAGTTCGAAACTGGACATACGTATATAAAATATGTTCACAATCCAACAATTAATGTCAAATGAGTCTTGTGTAAAACTTGTTTTCAATTGTTTAACAATTTGTATATTTATAAACCAAGATAAAAATGTCACATAAAATGCATATTAAGGTTGTTTCTACAATTTCTATACATAGTAATAAGTTAAAATTTTGAGTTACCCGTAGAAAGCGATGCAAGTATCTTAATGTAATAACATGTAAACGTGGAAATAACACATCTGGTGTAAATTTCAAAAAGGCCCTTTTGCCATTTTGGTTTCTACAGCTCTATGGTATGTCGAACCAAGGTCCAAGCAGCCTTAAAATGGAATATTTATTCAGCACTGGATTCAACTAACTATAGGCGTAGTGATATAAGTAATAGTCCACATCAGACTAATTGACAACATCATCATACATATATAATATAAACAATTAGAATCAATAAAAGGATCCAAAAAGTTCAGAATATAATGATACATACTTCCATGGTTAGGGTGCAATCGTATGGCAATATCATTCTCAAAGTGTCAAGCGGGCCACCAGGGACCGCTAAATGTCAAGCATGCTATACTGTGGGCGAAAGAGATTGCATTGAAGATTGGATGAGAACATGGCACAAAAGAATTTCATCCACTATTAAGGCAATCAATGAGCAAAGAACAGAGGAAAATTACACGCCTCATAAGATACTATACGATAGGGAACCTATTATCTACGCGTTTTATTTGTTTTAAACCACATCACTGTATGAAAGAAATAACTTGCAAGGGAGCATAATGTCTAGAATGATACTCCCTCCGTCCCATATTAAATGTCAATGTTTGACTTTTCAAGTCTTTTTTTTAGCAACTTTGACCTTAAATATTTTTACTTGTGTTATATAGTATTTGATAAAAATTATACGTAATGGAAAATACTTTTAAAACTTTATTCATTCATATATTTTGTATCAAGTATTTTATTACAGAAACAAAAATATTTAAAGTTAAAGTTTAGAAAGAAAGACCTTAAAAAGTCAAACAGGACATTTAATATGGGACGGAGGGAGTAATTCATTAGATTGTATATATATGATGCAAGAATTATCACGGCAACTTTCATTGAACTTTTACTATTTGGACACTGAATCAGGGAAACTGATTGGCAAACCTAGAGAGGACCAAATCGATCTTCATGGCACGATCAATTAAACCAATTTTTTTAATGAATTTTTCAACACCAACTTTTCAATCATATGGTGTTATTGGAATAGCATTTGCTTCGACACCGATCCCACGAGGAAAGATACATTAGGCAATGATATCAAAATCTTGTCTCATAGTTTTTTTATAGAAGTAAGTTAATTCGTCCATCTTGGAACAATTGGAATTTAAACCCGATCAATGCTTTCAACAATACCTTGTAAAATTTGGTTCTAGTTTCTTGCGAGAAACCTTTAATAAAATTCTGCCGTTCAAGGAAAAAAAACACCAAGAAACGCTAAGTTAGGGACACCAAATTAACTACATGCTTACTATATATATAAGTAATATTCACATCAAACTAGTTGACAACATGATTATCATACATATACTGTTAGTTATCCATTTGGTGACTAGATAATGACTAGGAGATAAGCCTTGATTTGTGGGTAATTAGTATTTACCTTTGTTACTCCTTGTATTCACTTGTATATATACTGGTACTATTGTAATGTTTGATCACCAAATCAATAAAACATACTACCATTCTTCATGGTATCAAAGCACAGGTTTATCGATCCTCTAAACCCTAAATCTAAACTCTTCAGCCGCCGGCTACACACCGGAAGTTCGGAAGGCTCCCTTTAAACCTTAACCTCTGTCATATTTCATCTTCTTCAAATATCAAGTAATAACGAAAACCCACCTCAATCAACTATGAAAAAAATGGTGGAATCTTTATGTTTTTCTAGGGAAAAACACGCCCGTTTGTTTGGAAGGTTCTTTGGGGGGTTGAAGTTTTAGAACCAACTTTCATCTTTTCATTTTTTTTTCTTTTAATGTTAGTGCATGATCTTATTTATTTTTTTGTCTTATTTATTTCCTTTGTTTTAGTAATTAGTTGTAGGGGATACTTTGAGTTATCCCGTTTATTTTAGTTGCAGGGGATACTTTGGGTCATTCCGTTTGTTTTAGTTGTAGGGGATACTTTGGGTTATCTCGTTTGGTCATGATACTTTGGTTTATCCTGTTTGATAAAAGATACTTTGGTTTATCCCATTTAGTCAGTATACTTTGGTTTATCCTGTTTGGTTCGGATACTTTGGTTTATCCGGTTTGTTGCGTGCTTATGTTTGTTGTTGCTTGAAGATGTGCTTCCGCTTGCTGTCGAATATCTTCTTCAACAATTATTTATTAGTTTTACTTTACTGTTTATTAGCTTTTAATCTCCGGTCCGAGCTTTCGTGATTTCGCCGTTCGGACTGCGGGGGAGTGTTAGTTATCCATTTGGTGACCAGATAATGACTAGGAGATATGCCTTGATTTGTGGGTAATTAGTATTTACCTTATTTACTCCTTGTATTCACTCGTATATATAATGGTACTATTGTAATGTTTGATCATCAAATCAATAAAACATACTATCATTTACATATATAACATAAACAATTAGAATAAATAACAGGATCCAAAAAGTTGAGAATATAATGATGCAGACTTCCATGGTTAGGGTGTAATGGTATGGCAATCTCATTCCCAAAGTTTCAAGCGGGCCACCAGGGACGTTACACATCAAGCATGCTATTCATTGGGCGGACGAGATTGCATTGAGGATTGTATGAGAACATGGAACAAAAGAATTTCATCCACTATTAAGGCAATCAATGAGCAAAGAAAAGAGGAAAATTACACGCCTTAGAAGATGTACGATAGGGAACCTATTATCTACACATTTTATTTGTTTTGAACCGGAGAACGGTATGCAAGAAATAACTTGCAAGGGTTTTCAGGCGGTCTCATCCGTGTAAGAATTAGGAATTTCACTTCCAACTCGTCCCAGAATGGGCGGTATGGCAAAGAACAAGAAGAAAACTAAAGGGGAAATTTGTCTAATAGTCACAAAGCATATTGTCTAGAATTATAAATCATTAGATTGTAGATATATGATGCAAGAATAATCACGACAAGTTGCGTTAAACTTTTACTATCTGAACACTGAATCATGAAAATTGATTGTCATACCTAGATAGAAGAGTATATCACTCTTCATGGCACGATTAATTAAACCAATTTTGATGCGGTTGTCAACACGAGTTTCTCAATCATATATGGTGTTATCGGAATAGCATATGCTTCGACACCAAACACAAGAGGAAAGATACATTAGGCAATCATATCAAAATCTTGTCTTATAGTTTTTCATAGAAGTAAATTAATTAGTCCATCTTGGAACAATTGGAATTTAAATTCAATCAATGCTTATAATATTACCTTGTAAATTTAGAGAATTATGAGTCATATCCTGTATTAGTAATCTCCCTTCATGATATGGTAGGTAAATAGTATATAGGGTATTACACTTGGCTTATTCTCGTTTTGAGGAAATTAAGTTTAGCACAAAATATCAAAAAACCTATGATCAGTTTTGCACTTATACTCGTTTTGAAGAAAATAAATCTAGCACAAAATATCAAAAATCTTTATCAGTCATCTATATATTTGAAAAAAGGAATAGTATCATCTATATTTTATTTCACGGTTCGCATGCACGTAGCCACAAAAAAGATCATTCCCAGATCAAGTGGAGCACCCGAGAAGCTGCACATAGAACATGCTGCATTGGCCGAAAGTGAGATCAAGATTGGGTGAGAACATGGCAAAAAGGAATTCCATTCACCATTAGAGCAATCAAGAAGAAAGGTGTAGTAGGGCACACATTAAAGCATATTATCACTGTAGATTCTTACTGTATCTTTATGCTTTCGCAGCGTGTAAATTAGTATCCACCTTAATCTCATGATCTTTCTAATATAAGGGTGATCGGGCTAATTAAAGGTTAATAAAAAGCATAAAGTGCAATAGTAATATGATCTAAATGATATGATTAACATGGAAATTGTTGCATCATTTGGTACAAGTATGATGTGAGTGATTTGAGGCTTAACCTTGAAAATTTTATGGCCCTAATGACCCAATTATACAACCAACTAATCCCATATCTACTTTACAGACAGTGCTATATGCCCATAAAGGAGGTAAATATGGCATGATTACCCAAGCTTATCAACTTGAACTTAACTAAAAGCATATAATATAAAGCACATATACTTTAAGTTACCTTACTGCCCAAGATACTTGGTGGGGTGAGGGTGTGTTAAGCTTTGATTGCTTATCTTAACTATAGTTTATGTGTACATGTAAACTTCCACATACATAACACAATACTAATTGTAGGATAACTTGAATATATGAAGTAATTTATGATATGAACAATTTTCGTCAGCTAGTTAAGAACTATTTTCTGCTAGTAGTTCTAATTCAATGTACTAGCAGTTTAATGAAATATGCACCACTTTGCTATCTACGGAAAATTAAACTTGAATCATATTCTCTGTCCCTTGTGGCAACGTTTATAGATTAGGAGATACATGCGATATAAATGTGATAACACGCAATTAGGTCGCTCATTTGTGGATCTTGAGCTACATAGAATTAAACTAGTGCAAATGAATTGTAGCTTTCCATTCGACTTTGTGTGCAAAAGTAAGCACTAGCTGCAAGGTTTTTTGACCATTTGATTTACCTTCTACTCATATATGATGTGTTATGTTATAATAATAACCACATAGTTTAAGAAGTTGGTTGAAAGTCAGGTAACGTTCAATTTGCTGTGAATGACTTGCGAGAATACATGAGGTTTATTGTTAAAAGGCATGCAAATTGTGCATCTCAGCTTAACAAAGTGCTAGTTTAGTTTGCATTCAAATTAAAGTAAGAGATAAATAAGAATCCATCTAGAATGTTGGGCGATATGGGCAAAAGGCAAAAGAGAAAGCACCATACATATTTATAGAAATGATATATTGTATCACAGTTGTGATAACACCTGGTGCTTAATGCAAGAAAGGTAATTGTTAAATTTTTGCACAGTCTAATAACACTCACAAATGCAACCTTTTCAAAAGGAGAATCGAATAGAATCGAGTCTTCTCAAGACATATCGTTTTATAGCTCAGAAAGAGAAACTCGAATTGAATTCTATATTTGTTTTCTGTAATTTGGAACTTCTTCAGTCCAACAATCATTTCAACTTTGCATCAACATGTTCTCTAATATCATTACCAGCCAACACAGTATTATTTGCAAAAAGAATATATCATGATAAATATTTTCTTCTATATTCATCATAATCATTCATGAAACTTTAGTGCTAACTAATGCTTGGCGTAATCTTACCAAAGCGCTTGTGTCCCAATGGTACCCCTAGTTGTGTGAGAAGCTCCCCAATCAAAATGGTTGTGGGTTCAAGTCATGCTTAGGAAATGTGAGATAGTTTGTGGTTTGTATATTGTGAAACTGTTATAGTTGGCGTTCTACAAAAAATGCATGGTGTAATATTGAGACATTTATGAAACTTTAATGCTAACTAACGCTTGGTGTAATCTTGAAAGAAAATTCTGGCGAATGCCTTATATAGCGAAACTGTCAAGAGGTTTGAAGAGAGGTTTGTTTTATCCCCTCGGCAAAGAGCTGTGTTTGAATGTCTGCGTACCCCTCATGCTCAGGATTTCCTGTCTGTTGTACCTATTGATGGCTTGGGGCAACACATGTCGGCTGTGGAATACCGCGCTATCCTTAAGTACCGGCTGATGATTCCTTTGTTCCCAGTTGATGAGCCATGTCCAGTATGCCGTAAAGCGTGTTTGGATTCTTTCGGTGAGCACGCGATCCACTGTAAAGAGCTACCGGGTTTTAAATATCGGCATGATTAGGTGAGAGATGTACTCTGTGATGTCCTTAAGCGGGCCGGGATTTCTGCTAAAAAGGAGGCCCCAGTGAACTTCGTGACTGATCCCTTAGAGGGGAGATCCACCTTACGCCCGGTGGACATTCTTGTGTTTGGATGGGAAGGGGGAAAACACGCTTGTGTAGATCTAACTGGGGTCTCCCCCCTTGTCGGGCTCAAGGGCATTGGCTTTGTTGCAGGGCAGGCGGCNGTGTATGTGTACATGTAAATGTCCACATACATAACACAATACTAATTGTAGGATAACTTGAATATATGAAGTAATTTATGATATGAACAATTTTCGTCAGCTAGTTAAGAACTATTTTCTGCTAGTAGTTCTAATTCAATGTACTAGCAGTTTAATGAAATATGCACCACTTTGCTATCTACGGAAAATTAAACTTGAATCATATTCTCTGTCCCTTGTGGCAACGTTTATAGATTAGGAGATACATGTCGATATAAATGTGATAACACGCAATTAGGTCGCTCATTTGTGGATCTTGAGCTACATAGAATTAAACTAGTGCAAATGAATTGTAGCTTTCCATTCGACTTTGTGTGCAAAAGTAAGCACTAGCTGCAAGGTTTTTTGACCATTTGATTTACCTTCTACTTATATATGATGTGTTATGTTATAATAATAACCACATAGTTTAAGAAGTTGGTTGAAAGTCAGGTAACGTTCAATTTGCTGTGAATGAGCTGCGTTCAATTTGCTGTGAATGAGCTGCGAGAATACATGAGGTTTATTGTTAAAAGACATGCAAATTGAGCATCTCAGCTTAACAAAGTGCTAGTTTAGTTTGCATTCAAATTAAAGTAAGAGATAAATAAGAATCCATCTAGAATGTTGGGCGATATGGGCAAAAGGCAAAAGAGAAAGCACCATAAATGATATATTGTATCACAGTTGTGATAACACCTGGTGCTTAATGCAAGAAAGGTAATTGTTAAATTTTTGCACAGTCTAATAACACTCACAAATGCAACCTTTTCAAAAGGAGAATCGAATAGAATCGAGTCTTCTCAAGACATATCATTTTATAGCTCAGAAAGAGAAACTCGAATTGAATTCTATATTTGTTTTCTGTAATTTGGAACTTCTTCAGTCCAACAATCATCTCAACTTTGCATCAACATGTTCTCTAATATCATTACCAGCCAACACAGTATTATTTGCAAAAAGAATATATCATGATAAATATTTTCTTCTATATATATTCATCATAATCATTCATGAAACTTTAGTGCTAACTAATGCTTGGCGTAATATTACCAAAGCGCTTGTGTCCCAATGGTACCCCTAGTTGTGTGAGAAGCTCCCCAATCAAAATGGATGTGGGTTCAAGTCATGCTTAGGAAATGTGAGATAGTTTGTGGTTTGTATATTGTGAGACTGTTATAGTTGGCGTTCTACAAAAAATGCTTGGTGTAATATTGAGACATTTATGAAACTTTAATGCTAACTAACGCTTGGTGTAATCTTGAAAGATCATCATGTCAATCAAATAGATATGGCCTTATCTAACAAAAAAAGAAGATATAATCAATAGAGAATATTATACATTCATTATTGATTTGAAATAATATATAGAGATGGGGAAAAATAGATAAAACCACATCACTTTAATTCTCAACGAGGATTTTTTACTCGTGTTCTGTTGTGGGGCGCAGGTTTTACGTGAATTCTTTTTGTTACACAAACATTTCTTAGGTTTAACGAAATAATCATTTCTGAAATCAGTAGGTAACTAAAGGGACTATTCATGTACGTCACACAAATAGTCCCCAGATTTAACATAGAGATTGTGTTTGTAATCACAAGAGTTTGTTACACAACCAGTCCCTAGATTTAACATTTTTTGCAACACACGTAAACCAGATGGACGTTTATGAAATTTTTGTTACACTAACAGCCTTTAAATTTAACTAATTAGGGACTGTTTATTTAATCGAGAGTAAATAGCATAGGCCTTTTTGCAATTTTTCAAAGGCTATGTTTTTAATCGTAAGTAAACCACATGGATCAGTTTTACCATTTTTGTTTGATATTCACTATTTTTTGAATAGTAAATGTGTGACAAATGTTTATTTATATAATAAATGGCATGAAAAGAATCTTTGAAAAGCCTATATAAGGGTGAAAGCCCTCTACTTCTTAGTCACACATCAAATCATGCACACAATAATGTAATTGATGGTACAGTACTTGTAGTACCACAAACAAAATATTTAAATTTGGTCTGTAGAGCTAATTCAAGAAAGCTTTCTACATGTATGCTAGGGTTCCACCTTCTATATATGGCAGCATGCAACTTATCAAAGCAGCAACAAATGTTCGGTCTACACATGATGGGAAACTATAAAGGTAAAGAGTCGTGACAGAAGAGAGTGAGCACCCATCGCCTTTCTTGCAAATTATAAGATTCATATGCTTGAAGTGATGTGTGCTCACCCTCTATCTGTCACGCGCTCTACTCTTTGTTCTCTCTCATACTTCCTTTTGTATTTCAAGTTATATCTGAGGATTAATGGCATTCCGTAAATGTGTGTAGTATATTTATTGCTAGAATATACTCCGTATAAGGTTAACTAGGAATACACCATCTTCTAGTTACAAAGATATAGCCTTAAATTATACTATTTTCGTTCTAAAATAAGTTTGGGGGGTTCTGTATGTGCTTTGTTAACAGTTAGAGTATTTAGAACATTATGACGGAAAAGTTCTTATATTTTTTTGAAGTATACACCAATAAATTGTGGTGAAGTCTTTAAAATGCGTTAAATAAGAGGGGTAAATAGATAAAATTTTGTTGCAGATGGTATCGATTATCCATGATTCAGTATCTGACCACAATTAATCAGATAATTAATAATTGGAATCACTTCGTCCAAACGTTAAACACACTTTTTTTTTTTTTTTTATTATTATTATTATTTTTTTTTTACCTTGGTTGATCTTATTGACAATCAGCTTGATAATGCAAATCCAAACACCACCATAATGTTTCTTGTTACAGATAATTGTTGTCCAAGGTTTATGCAGGACTTGAACCCACAACCATTTGGTTGGGGAGCTTCTCACACAATATAGGGTACCATTGGGACTACATTCTTTGTTTAATTAAAATCTTCTTTTATGATTAATCTAACATATTATGGAGTTCAAGTTACTGAGATTGGAACTTTAAGATCAATCTACTCTCCGAAGAGTTCCAACACACTTGCAAATCTACTGGTTCAATGTTATGGGAATCAGCTCGACTCATGGCCTCTGTTCTTGCTTCAAACCAAACCATAGTATCAGGAAAAAAAGTACTCGAGCAAGGATCCGGTTGTGGAGGAATCTGCTCCATGATCGCCACCAAAACCGCACACCTCGTGGTCCCCAAAGACGGAGATGATAAAGCACTCGAGCTTCTTCACGAAAACGTCACAACAAATCTTCAAGAATCTTCACTATCAAAGCTGCATGTTAAAAAATTATTTTGGGGTAACAAAGAACATTTAGAATCCGTCAAGAAACTAAGTGGCAATAAGGGTTTTGATGTTATTATTGGGACGGATGTAACCAGGAACATTTAGAATCCGTCAAGTAATCATTTTAGGAGGGGCATTTTACAAAATTTTCTACATGTTATATGGAAAATGACTATTACAATAAGTAAAAAGGTAAAATTTATGCTTTGATGTCAAAGAACTTAGAAATATGCATTCGGAATTTTGGGAATATGGCAAGTTTGAGTTTTTATTTGATTCTAAATATTAGTGTTTGGGCATCTTTTGCTCGATTTGTGTTTTGTTTTGTAACAGTATCGAGCTGTAATGATCATACCAGATTATTTTTCTTGTGGAAGGATCATATGTGAAATACTTAGAAATATGTCAAAGAACTAATTAGTTTGTGTTGCCATATTATTTCATGCACGTTTGCTTTTATTCATTTATTTTGTGGATTGCATTTAATCGTTGACGGGGTTTGAAAGCAAATGATTTGATGTGTTATTTAAAAGTTGAGATATGCTGAATTTTCCCCGTGGTGTAAACTGGAATAAACTTAACGGTTTGAATATAATGGGATAAAGAATTTCATGGTGAGGGTATAACATAATAGGTCAGGGTATAGCAGAGAACTTTCTAAATGTCGAGTCCAGGGAAGCTACACGTCAAAAATACTGTTCCAATGGCCTAAAGTGAGAGGGCGATAGAATGAGATCATAGCATAAAGAACTTGCTGACTAAACTGACAATATTCGAGTCCACTTTTTAACACTTGAAACATCTGAAGCTCTTTGTTAAGCAAAAATGGGGTGATCTTCGCAAGGAATAAACGGAACGGGTCAGAAACCGACTCCCTAGATCTTCAGTAGAAATACAATTAGTGACTTAACCAACTTGGCAACCCAAGGTTTGAAACTCCTTTCAAATAACTTTCTGTTTTTAACATAGCTGATACATTATTCTTGTACTATAGCATCTTTTATATTTTGATATTACCACTTATTGCTTGTGGAAAAGCTAAAGTATGAATGATAGATTCTAAGAAACTTAAAATATGTTGTTTGACCCTAAAAGTAAACGTATTCCAATATATGTGGTGAAGAATATGGAATCAAAATGTTATGTAATCATGTTCATCATTTCCCACTCATCAAGAAGACGGACTTGTTTCATCTAGCTATCTACATGATGATCATTGGCCATAGCAATGTTCTAGCCCCTTAATTGTGGATTTATTTGATCTTCTATTCTGTAATAATTCATTCATGAACAAAGAACATCAAACATAATTAATTCACATAAGGTGTCTTCATTTTTCACTTTCACAGCAAAAGGGTCATGGTTCACTAAAGATGCCTGGTAAAGACATATAGTGACGCGAAAATGTTTGTACAAGTGGGGTTATATTAGAGACTTTCAGATCAAAATTTCGGGTTAGCTGATTTGCTCACTATCAAATTTCAGTTACTATAGATTATTGTTAGTGGACATGATATTTCAGTTTCTATCATAATATAAGGAAATATATGGAAAAAATGTATAAAAAGGAGTCTTAGTAAAAAAAAAAAAAAATTATACGTGGTTAGATATCATATCCTACCTGTATGTAATCTAACATTTTTATTATGTACTATATTCTATTAGCATATGATTATAACCTCAGAGATTTAGGAAAGAAAATTATCTATCACTTCAAACGGCTATTCTTCATATGGTTGTACAAGTTATATTTCAATCCAACAAGATCATCAAGATTTATATTTATGTTCTTTTATAATGTAGAGCTGTGAACATGCACAATTCTTGTGATCTTGCTAGCTAACTAATATGTTCCACTATATAGCTCATCTGGCCATAATTCGAATTTGACCTCTTTATGTCACGTACAATTTGTTAGGTTTTGGTCTCATTTAAGAGTTTGGGGCCATTTTCACATTACGATCGGTAATCTCATTGTAGATGATGGTTTGTCATCTTGTCTCTTTTCATCCATATTTTCATTTGAATCTTTGGGAACCCTTATGTTTTAGTTTTTCGGTAAAAGTTACTACTCCACTCAGCTTATGGTGTAAATGATTGCATTAACCTTGTTTAAGCAATTAAATGCATGCATGCTGACGGTGGTGATTTAGAATTTCATTTACAACTTTATCGTGCTAAAGATTATGATTATTTAAGGTTAAACAAACCTAGATTAGTATTGATTGATGGTTAACATAGATAATACTATGTACCCGTAAAGGTAGAAAAGGCGTGTGCGACTTCTTTGCCAGACATATCTTTTTATATTCTTTGATTATTTTTAATGATTCTTATGCGCTAATAATGAATAATTAACAGAAAAAGCATATATACTTTAGGCTGCTTTAGTTCCAAAGTACTAGTATCTTAATAAGCATGGCTTTGTGGTAATCAAAACCTGTTTTATTTTTTATTATTTTTTTTTTATTTTTTTTATTTATTATTATTTTTTTTTTGGCTTTGTGGTAATCAAAACCTGTTGGGCCTTTATTGGTCGTTTCTTTCAACACCACAAACCATCATTTTTCTTTTGTTCCTTTCTCGGCAGAGGGCCGGGGTTCATTTCGAATCAACCTGATGATAACTTTTCGACCCTTTATTAATATTTTTCTACATAAGGGCGTCAAAAAAACTATTAAAGAAATCATTTTATTATATTGTAGTAATCAACATTGCTTTAGAACTCTCAATCACTTCTCTTTAAATAATTTGGCCCTGAAAAATAAAACAAGTACATTACGGCTTCTTTTAATAAATTGTGTTCAAGTTCTGCCATTGGTTTAATATCTAGTTTATCTTGCATTTGCTCCCCTTAAGGAGATGTAGTTGAGAATTTCTTGATATTGTAATCATCAAGAGACTAGCATCCATTACGTACAAAAGGAGATAAACTGCACAGCAACCCAAAAAAACCAAAAATAGCTTTGCAAAAAGTCTTTGCGGGTGCATGTGCTTATGACCTGTGTAAAAAAATAAATAAATAAATAAATAAATAAAAATCTCAGAAGCTTATTTGACAATGAAGACCAGCATAGGAATTGAAGAATGCATGAAGTAGTGGCAAAGATGATAAACGATGAGGAGTGTCCATTGGTTCTGAGAGATATAGAATTACAAGAAAGCATTGGTAATAGCAATTTCATCAATGAGTTTGTTGAAAAATGCATACATTCTGAAGTCCAAGTGTANCTTTCTTTTGTTCCTTTCTCGGCAGAGGGCCGGGGTTCATTTCGAATCAACCTGATGATAACTTTTCGACCCTTTATTAATATTTTTCTACATAAGGGCGTCAAAAAAACTATTAAAGAAATCATTTTATTATATTGTAGTAATCAAAAAAACTATTAAATAATTTGGCCTTGAAAAATAAAACAAGTACATTACGGCTTCTTTTAATAAATTGTGGTTTAATATCTAGTTTATCTTGCATCTGCTCCCCTTAAGGAGATGTAGTTGAGAATTTCTTGATATTGTAATCATCAAGAGACTAGCATCCATTACGTACAAAAGGAGATAAACTGCACAGCAACCCAAAAAACCAAAAATAGCTTTGCAAAAAGTCTTTGCGGGTGCATGTTCTTATGACCTGTGTAAAAAAATAAATAAATAAATAAATAAATAAATAAATAAAATCTCAGAAGCTTATTAGACAATGAAGACCAGCATAGGAATTGAAGAATGCATGAAGTAGTGGCAAAGAGGAGAAAACTTAACCTACCCAGTGGGTAAACTACCTGGTGACTAAAAATACAATTAATATTTGCTTGTAATATGTGACATGAAAGGAATAAAAACACAATTAATGCTTTTGTTCCTTCTCTCCTAATAACTAAATGCCACCTCATCCGGGTAAACTACCCGGTGGGTAGGTGTATCCATGCCCTGGCAAAGATGATAAACAATGAGGAGTGTCCATTGGTTCTGAGAGATTTAGAATAACAAGAAAGCATTGGTAATAGCAATTTCATTAATGAGTTTGTTGAAAAATGCATACATTCTGAAGTCCAAGTGTAACTATGAATAATTGGTTACTCAAATGATTTTTCTTCAAATGTTTAAATTGGCGTGAAAACTCTGACCCGTGCATCTCTTTTGGGTGATGACTGACCCTTCCGTAAGGACCTAGCCCCATACAATGCTCACATGTTCGAGTGATCTTTAGCCAGAAGTTAGAAACAAACCCAAATGACCTTTAACTAGGGTTTCGACTCGATTCAACGTAAAATACTAGTTCTTCTTTATATAATGATAGGTTAATCACATCAAACTCGAGCGCACCAGATAAATCATTGTGTTCTCATAATTCTGTACTTGAATTTTTTATTTTCCTACATTTTGCCTCGCAGTGGAAAATTATATTCTCTCCCATTCTGATTTGTTTAGGGACACAATATTATAATAATGAGGAATCAAGAGATAAAATTAAANCTAGATTAGTATTGATTGATGGTTAACATAGATAATACTATGTACCCGTAAAGGTAGAAAAGGCGTGTGCGACTTCTTTGCCAGACATATCTTTTTATATTCTTTGATTATTTTTAATGATTCTTGTGCGCTAATAATGAATAATTAACAGAAAAAGCATATATACTTTAGGCTGCTTTAGTTCCAAAGTACTAGTATCTTAATAAGCATGGCTTTGTGGTAATCAAAACCTGTTTTATTTTTTATTATTTTTTTTTTATTTTTTTTATTTATTATTATTTTTTTTTTGGCTTTGTGGTAATCAAAACCTGTTGGGCCTTTATTGGTCGTTTCTTTCAACACCACAAACCATCATTTTTCTTTTGTTCCTTTCTCGGCAGAGGGCCGGGGTTCATTTCGAATCAACCTGATGATAACTTTTCGACCCTTTATTAATATTTTTCTACATAAGGGCGTCAAAAAAACTATTAAAGAAATCATTTTATTATATTGTAGTAATCAACATTGCTTTAGAACTCTCAATCACTTCTCTTTAAATAATTTGGCCCTGAAAAATAAAACAAGTACATTACGGCTTCTTTTAATAAATTGTGTTCAAGTTCTGCCATTGGTTTAATATCTAGTTTATCTTGCATTTGCTCCCCTTAAGGAGATGTAGTTGAGAATTTCTTGATATTGTAATCATCAAGAGACTAGCATCCATTACGTACAAAAGGAGATAAACTGCACAGCAACCCAAAAAAACCAAAAATAGCTTTGCAAAAAGTCTTTGCGGGTGCATGTGCTTATGACCTGTGTAAAAAAATAAATAAATAAATAAATAAATAAAAATCTCAGAAGCTTATTTGACAATGAAGACCAGCATAGGAATTGAAGAATGCATGAAGTAGTGGCAAAGATGATAAACGATGAGGAGTGTCCATTGGTTCTGAGAGATATAGAATTACAAGAAAGCATTGGTAATAGCAATTTCATCAATGAGTTTGTTGAAAAATGCATACATTCTGAAGTCCAAGTGTAACTATGAATAATTGGTTACTCAAATGATTTTTCTTCAAATGTTTAAATTGGCGTGAAAACTCTGACCCGTGCATCTCTTTTGGGTGATGACTGACCCTTCCGTAAGGACCTAGCCCCATACAATGCTCACATGTGCGAGTGATCTTTAGCCAGAAGTTAGAAATAAACCCAAATGACCTTTAACTAGGGTTTCGACTCGATTCAAAGTAAAATACTAGTTCTTCTTTATATAATGATAGGTTAATCACATCAAACTCGAGCGCACCAGATAAATCATTGTGTTCTCATAATTCTGTACTTGAATTTTTTATTTTCCTACATTTTGCCTCGCAGTGGAAAATTATATTCTCTCCCATTCTGATTTGTTTAGGGACACAATATTATAATAATGAGGACTCAAGAGATAAAACCCAAATATATTCCAAAGGTCACAACAGAACTTACCTTTAAAAAGTCTATATAAGGGATGCCAAACTCCACTTATTTACTTGCACATGAAATCACACAGTAGTGTGAACTCCAATTAATACAATGAAACAGTACCACCACAAACAAAAGTAAATATGGGCTCTCACTAGTTTTAGCAAAGTTTTCTACATATAGTTCTATCTACATGTAGAAATACTATAGTAACCGAATTTCTTCTATATGATGGCAAGCTATAAAGGTAAAGGGTGGTGACAGAAGAGAGTGAGCACCCATGGTCTTCTTGCAAATAATCCGTGTGCATATGCCTGAAGCTATGTGTGCTCACGCTCTATCTGTCACCCTCTCGCTATTTATCGCTCTTAATCCTTACCACTCTTTATATTTCATTAAATACTGCAGATATGTATTGTCATTACAAATCATTTTTTTACATGGCAAAAATACTTTTTTAAAGTTATTTCTTAAGGCATACTTGTCAATTCCCCTGAACCCTTCTAAATCTGTTAAAGTACATTTGTCGTTAATTGTAAATATATTGTGGTGTTGGGGGTTTGAGGGTAAGAGGGTAAGAGAAAGAGTGGTGACAGAAGATAGTAAGCACAGATGCGCTTTTCTTGCATGATGTCTCCAGTTAACTCATATGCTTGAAGCTATGTGTGCTTTAATTTCTTTCTATCTGTCACCCATCTCCCGTATCTATCTATCCCTGTATGAGTGCGTGTTCCCTGCATAGAGTAATTAATTACTTAAAGAGAAGAGATAAAACATTATAGAACAAAAATATGGAGGAGTCGATTATGTTAATTTCGATTTGCATCAAGCTTGAAACTATGTGCTTGCTTTTTATCATCTCTACTGCTTTTCCTCTGCTTGTTTTTTCACTTGTAATTCAGTGAAGGTTTGGCGGCTAGCTAACTGATGCAGTGGTGGTCTCTTACGTTTGGGTTGACAGTTAGTTTTATATGTATGATCAAAGTACATATGTGTAGTATTCGATAATGGAAGCAACAATTGTGGCTCTTGGAAGCGACTAGCATGTTCAGAATTTGGCTGTCTTCACCAAGTTATACAAGTCTGATGGAGAATTTTCAGGTGACAGCTGGCCAAAGATGAGAAGCTTTTGTTAGGCTTTTAGTTGCATAATGAGGTGGAGATCACCAATTTCAGAAATTGTACATTTTGAGTTTGGTGCTAATTTGTTCGTCTTTTTGAATTAGAGGTGTTTGATATTTATTTGTTAATTATTGTGTTATAGTTTATTAATGTGGATATTGTCATACCTTTTTCGTGGCTGTAATCATATATTCTATATAAGATGATTTTAGTCGATTTGTAACAAGTTGCTTAGTTGATGTAATTTTAGTGTATATGCCGGTTAAGTTATAAAACCTACGGGAGATACGCCATTGTGATACATATTTTCAGAATGAATAATAATTAAGTGTGATCCGTTAGCCTTGCGAAAAGTGACAAAGTAACAATAGTCCTTAAAAACCTTCTTTGCATGACCTAGTGACTGAGCAAGTACTATCAGTAAAGAAATGAATAAGTTAGGGAAACTTTCAATGTATTTTGTGTGACTAACAAATAAATGTCCCTACTCGCTATGGAGTACATGAAGCTTGGTTACTAAAATCTTTCAGTATTACAACTTCAATATCAATATAATAACACTCGTGGAAAATTGGCGAATTACAATTCTGACTATAGTTTAGAAGAGCATTCCCACTTACTAGAATCACTATTAGAAAAAATGTCATTAGCAACAATTATTTTAACAACCATACACAAATCGTTGTTAAATTGTGTATTTAACATCTAATTTTAGCAACAAATTTGTTAACAAAGTTGCTATTTTTTTAACAACAAAAAAGTTAATTGGTATTTTTACAAATGACCATAAATATTTGTTGTTAATTTATCAACGACTAAGCAAATTTCGTTGCAATCTAAAATTAGCACCGGTCGAATTAGCAACTAACACTAATTGATGCTAATTCGATGGGTGCTAATTTGAGAATGCAACAAAATTGCTTTAGTCGATGCTAAATTAGCTACAAATATTTATGGTCATTTGTAGAAATAGCAACTAATTTTGTTGTTGCTAAAAAAATTGTAACTTTATTAATAATTTCGTTGCTAAAATTAAATGCACAATTTAGCAACGATTTCTTTATTGTTGTTAAAATAATTGTTACTAATGACATTTTTTCTAGTAGTGAACTTTGATTAGAATGCAGTAACAAAACATACAGCATACGCCATCAAACATAAGAATTATAATCAGAGAAACCCACAACAACGCCGTTGAAATTCATTATTTTTACTTTGACTAAAAAAATGGGGCGTTACCCACTTGCTAACCGTATCTCTTGTGGTAAATTTTTAATTCGTTTGTTAATGCCATAATTTTGTTGGTCTTCTTGTTTTATAATAGGCCGGGTTCATAATAAAGATGTGTGTTAAATATGAGTTACAATGTAGTTGATGTTTCAGCTTGAAAATTTACATTATTTTTTTATTTTTTTATTTTTTTTTTCAATAACTTGAGTATCAGTAAATAATGTATAGATGTGTGCTATGTGAAAATGAAAGAAAACAATGCTCCAATACAGTATTACAGTTTACATCTTCTAAAAAATACAATTGAGACTTTTTCATTTGTGTATTTATAAACTAATGTCACAGAAAATGCATATTAAGGTTCTTTCTACACTTTTTATACATAGTAATAAGTTAAAATTTTGAGTTACCCGTAGAAAGCGATGCAAGTAACTTAATGTTATAACATGCAAACATGGAAATAGCATATCTGGTGTGAATTTCAGAAAGGCCCTTTTGCCATTTTGGTTTATACAACTATGGTATATCGAACCAAGGTCCAAGCAGCTTTAAAGTGGGATATTTATTCAGCACTCGATGCAACTAACTATAGGCGTAGCGTATATAAGTAATATTCCACATCAAACTTATTGACAACATCATCATACTTATATAACATAAACAATTAGAATGAATAAAAGGATCCTAAAAGTTCAGAATATAATGATGCAGACTTTCATGGTTAGGGTGCAATAGTATGGCAATATCATTCCCAAAGTGTAAAGCGGGTGACACGTCAAGCATGCTATAGAGTGGGCGAAAGCGATTGAGTTCAATATTGGATGAGAAAATGGCACAAAAGAATTTCACTGACTACTAAGGCAATCAATGAGCAAAGAAAAGAGGAAAATTACACGCTTCATAAGATGCTATACGATAGGGAACCTATTATATAAGCATTTTAATTGTTTTGAACCGCAGAATATGCCAGAAATAACTTGCAAGGGAGCATATTGTATAGAATTACAAATCATTAGATCGTATATATATGATGTTGGAAATTTAGTTCAATTGAGGGTTTGGAGGTACGGAGTACGGAGCGTGCATTCATCAGTTCGTTGAACCACCCTGACTCTGTTAGTGGTAAAGTGTGATTCAGGTCATTGACAGCTTATGTTGGAGGTATTCATCAGGTTGATGAGTTTAGCTTCATACTCTTATGAGTAGTGAGCTAAAGGATCTCCTCCGGGAGTAGTCTCTTTAGAGGGTTCATCTCTTCAGCGAGTGAACTCTTCAGTGAGCAAACACAGGGATTGAACAACTCCTTTAGCGAGCATGTTCTTCAGCGAGTAAACACGTTGGACTGAAATCAAGCTTGTATGTAACTGCTTTGACATATTCAATGGCAATTTTAACTGCAACTTAATGACCATGTTTAACAGTCAAGTAACCGAACATTATGATGTAACTAATTGGCTGGTTAATTATCATAATTCTATTATTGGGCTTTGAGTTTCGTATAAATTAGAAAACATACTTGCATGGAAAACATATAGAAAACCTAAACACTTAGAGGTGAAAGATTTCATGTTTTGTGCATAAATCAAGAACAAACATTTGGTCTTATCCCTAGGAGATAATTGTGTAACCCAGGCATTAGGGTCAAATAGTTTCCTTTGAAAAGTGATTACACAATTCTAAATGACATCCGATACTAATTGATTATCTATGCCCAGTTGGGAAGAACCCACCAACAATCAAAGAAATCTATTTTGTGATAATCAATGGTTGTTGCAATGAAGCATATGGTTGCTAACTTCTCTAAACCGGAGAAGTTTAAAGGGGTTGATTTTAGAAGATGGAAAAAGAAGATGCATTTCATGTTGTAAAGCATGAGTGCGGTGTATGTTTAGAGCACACCAATTCCAAATGGCATGGATAATGCCACTATGGAAGAGATAAGAAAGAGGAGCAAATGGGAGAATTATGACTATATTTGCATAGTTTTAATTCTCAATGGTATGTCTCAACCTCTCTTTGATATTTATCAAAATGTTGAATCTGCAAAAAGAACTATGGGATCTTCGGAGGCTAAGTATATGGCTGATGATGCCTCTAGCAAGAAATTCTTTGTGAGTAATTTACTAATTACAAAATGGTCGATTTTAGACCTGTCATGGAACAATACAATGAACGTTTTGGTATACTTAGTCGGTTCACACAACACAAAATAAACATGAATGAGGCTATTTCACTCTCTTGTGTCATTGACAAACTTCTCCTTCTTGGAAATATTTCAAACATACCTTGAAACATAAGAAGGAGGAATTAAATCTTGTTGACTAGGGCAATCATCTGCATATTGAGGAATCCCTCAAGGCGCAGGATAGTGACAAGCCAAATAGCAACAATTCAGTTGTCAATATGGCGGAGCATAATAACTCCACTAGGTACAATGACAACAAGGGCAAATGTAAACATCAGGATAACACCAAGTGTTATCCTAACAAAAAATCAAAATTCACTTGTTAGAAGTGTGAGAAACCTAGACACTTGAAAAAGTATTGCAATGGTGGTAAAGTTGTTAATAAAACCAATGGTTTAGGCACAAGTGATTCAGTGAGTGGTTCATCCAACCCTCTGAAAGGCCGGATTATGTTTAATAAGTCTTTTCAGATTTATTATATTGCATATATATCTTAAGCATACTTTGTGCAAGACGATGATGTTGCGTGGTGGGTTAACTTTGGTGCTACAATCCATGTGTATAAAGATAGATGCTAGTTCAAGATTTACGAGTCGTTGAATGGCAGATCTATTCTTCATATGGGAAATGAGTGAACCACCCTGGTGCATGAAGAGGATGTGTAGACTTAAGATTTAGTTCTGTAAAAATTGGTTCATTGTTTAATGTTTTACATGTTCCTCAAAGTAGAAAGAATTTGGTTTCATGTAGTGTATTGAATAACAGTGGAATGTTTAATGGTTTTGATTATTTATGCAATCAAATGTTCAGGCTTAATATTGTTAATGATATTATTAATTCATCCTTTATTTCAACCTCTAAACTAAATGATTCAACCCTCTACATGCTAGACTTGGCTATGTTCACTTTAAAAGAATGCAAGATATGTCTAAAGATGGTTTAATACATGCCTTTGAAGTAAACAATGAAAAGTGTAAAACATGTATGCTGAAGAAAATCACTAAGCAACCTTTCCAAAATGTTAAAAGAGAAACTGAAATTTTGGAGTTAATTCGTATTGATTTATGTGATTATTATGCTACTCCCTCATTAATGAATACAAAATACTTTGTGACATTTATTGATGATGTTTCTAGATGAGGTTATGTTTATTTATTGCATACTAAGGATGAAGCATTAGATAAAGTTAAAGTGTTTAAATATGAAGTGAAATTGCAATAGGGAGCCCTAATCAAAAGGTTACGGACTGATAAAGGAGGTGAATATATAGATACTTCATATTTTCAGTTTGTTGATATAATTCATGAAACAACTGCTCCCTATACCCTACAACAAAATGGTATCCCTGAAAGTAAAATAGGCTATTGAAAAAAATGGTTAACTCCATGTTAACAGCTTACTATTCAGTAAATAGGGTTCCTAATAAAAGGAATAAGGTTACCCATTATGAAATTTGGACTAAAAGAAAACCCAACCTAAACTATCTCAGGGTTTGGGGTTGTACGGCAGTTGTAAGACTCCTTGATCCAAAGCTGAAAACTTTGGGTAATTGCATATTCATTGGATATGCTGAGCATTCCAAGGCTTTCAGGTTCAATATTATTGAACCTAATGAATTTATTTCAATTAACTCTATAATTGAATCACGGGATGCAATCTTTGATGATAATAGATTTTCATCTGTACCTAGACCAAATCATATGGTTTCAAGTTAAAATGAAATTGAATATGATGGTAATTCAGATGCCCCTGAAAGGGTCTCTGAGGAGGTTGTGGTTCAACCTGAGCTTAGAAAAAGCAAAAGAAATAGGACTCCAAAGTCATTTGGACCTGAATTTTACTTATACTTGGAACAACTGAATTTTACTTATACTTAATTGAGGAGGTTGTGGTTCAACCTCAGCTTAGAAAAAGAAAAATGAAACCATTGTAGAGCAAATGCAAGTTATTTCGGTGTAGTAGTTGTCAAGCAAAGACTTGCACTTTGAAAAAGCAAGTTGTTACACATTATATTTGTTTTGAACCGCATAACTACTACACCGGAACAACTTGCAAGCTCTGCACGCCTCAGAAGATGACATACGATAGGGAACCTATTATTACGCATTTTTCTTTGTTTTGAACCGCAGAACTGTATGCAAGAAATAACTTGCAATGGAGCATATTGTTTAGAAATATAAATTATTAGATCATATATATGATGCAAGAGTAAACATGGCAAGTTGCATTAAACTTTTACTATTTGAACAATGAATCACGAAAATTTATTGACGAAACCTAGATAGAAGACCAAATCAACTTCATGGCATGATTAACTAAACCAATTTTGATGTGGTTGTCAACACGAGTTTGTGAATCATATATGGCTTTATGGGAATAGCATTTGATCTCACACCAAACACAAAGGGAAAGATACATTAGGCAATGATATCAATATCTTGTCTCATAGTTGGACTTTCATAAAAGTAACTTAATTCGTCCATCTTGGAACTATTGGAATTTAAATCCAATCGATGCATGTAATATTACCTTGTAAAATTTGGGCTCTGTTAGTTTAATAAAAGGCTTAGGCCCGTCTTTTAAGCCCGTTTAACTTCTAGGGCTCTCTTAGTTGTAGTCTATTTAATATCGTGTATCTTTATGTTCCCGATTACAACAATTATCAATATAATTTTCACTTTCATTTTGGTTTCTACATGGAATCACAGCCACGATCCATGAATCCGTTGTTTACTTATTCTTTTTGTTAGTTGCCTGATGTTTGCTGTCTGATTGTTCATGTTTGCTGCCGTTACGAATAGAAACGCCATTTGCCGTAAGTTAGGAGAAACCTGGTCCATATACATTTGTATTCAAGTAAGTTCGTTAATGTAATAATATAGCAATAAGATTGATTCATTGCCATTGGATGATGGGTAAGGCAAAATTAATTAGTAGATCGGTGGAATATATATTAAGTTTGATGACCTTGAATCTGATTATTTGAGGCCTGTCATATTGTCTAGAATTTAGTTTCCGTTGTCCAATTAGGTTTCTTGCTTTCGTTTGTTGATCATTTGGTTTGTCCTTGCATATTAGTGTTCTTTTTTGTTTGATAATTGTATTTATATTATCATGGATACTCATAAAGACGATTCACTTCAAGCAATTAGTGTTCAATTAGATGGTAAGAATTATTCGTATTGGAGTTATGTTATGAAAAAAATTTGCGTGGGAAATAGATGTGGGGTTATGTAACAGGGGTAAAGAAAATGCCAACTGATGAGAAATTAGATAATTATGATGTGTTATTAGAAACTTGGGAGGTTGATAATTCTAAGATTATAACTTGGATTAACAATTCTGTTACACCATCTATCTATTGGGCTTCAATTGGCAAAGTACGAGACAGCCGAGCTAGTGTGGGATCATCTTGCTAAACTATAAACACAATCTAACTTTGCTAAACAGTATCAACTGGAGACAGATATCCGTGCACTTCATCAGAATGATACAAGTATTCAGGATTTTTATTCATCTATGTCAGCCTTATGGGATCAATTGGCGTTATCAGAACTTCCAGCACTTAGCAGTTTTGATCCTTACATCAAACGGAGAGAGTCACAAGGTTTGGTTCAGTTCCTTATGGCATTACATCATGATTTTGAAGGATTGCGGGGTTCAATTCTTCATTGTGATCCTTTACCGTCTGTTGATTCGGTAGTTAGTGAATTGCTTGTAGAGGAGATTTGTCTAAAGTCTCTGGATGATCGAAAGATAGTTACACAACAAGGTTCGTCTGTTTTTGTAGCTTCACAGCGGTCTTTAAATGGCATACAAAAGGGTCATTGGAAATCTGCTATCGATGAGTGTGCGTATTGCAAACAGAAGGGTCATTGGAAATCCGTCTGTCCCTTCAAACCTAAAGCATCACAGCAGCAGGTTTGTCCACCACCGAAGCAACCGCCTCACCTTAATAATGCTGTTGCTGCCTCCTCTTTCGACCCTTCTATGATTGAGCAATTTCATAAATACTTATCTTTTCAGAATCATACTATGACAAGTTTACCTGTTAAATGTTTGTTAACATCATCATAAGCAACAAACACGGAGTCTTACTGGGATATGCCATAGGCAGTCTGCCTACATCTGACTCATTTCAAACGTGGTTCCGTATCTGGTTCCGCCTGGCTTTATCTGAAATTTGAATCTGTCTGAATCTAAATCTGAATTTGAATCTGAATCTGAATCTGTCTGAATCTGAATCTATCTGAATCTGCCTGTCTGAATCTGCTCGTCTGTCTGCATCTGTTTGTCTGCATCTGTCCGCCTGAATCTTCTCTTCGTCTACATATGTTCGGATCTGTCTGCCTGCCTGCTTTTTATCGCTGGTTTCGTTTTTATTAGGAGTTTTCTTGTCAACCTCTCAGTGTTGCATTGTGAGTTTGAGGGGGAATGTTAGTTTAATAAAAGGTTTTGGCCTGTCTTTTAAGCCCGTTTAACTTCTAGGGCTCTCTTAGTTGTAGTCTATTTAATATCGTGTATTTTATGTTCCGGATTACAACAATTATCAATATAATTTTCAGTTTCATTTTGGTTTCTACAGGCTCTAGTTTCTTGCTAGAGAGCTTTAAAAAAATTCCACTGTTCAAAACAAAAAATAAAAAAATAAATGAAAAATAAATAAATAAAAAAAATAAAAGCACCAAGAAACGCTAAGTTGAGGACACCAAATTAACCAGGCGTAGACTGATCACCTTTGTTGTGTAGGGCCTAAATTTTCATCTTGCTAATGTGATATCGACTATATGTACTTTCTAGTGAACATTATTTAAAGAATGTGATAATTACAAAAATGGCCAAGTTGCCCAATCGTTGGCCATGGACCTTAGAAAAAAAAATCGCCTTTGACCAGTTGCCCAACGTAACTTTTAAGGGGGGGATGGGGGCACGTGTCGATTTTTTGGGGCGATACATGGCGATTTTTAGGCAACTTTGTCAAATTTTGGGCAACCTTGGACACTTGGCGTCTCATGGGCGCGACACGTGTCCCCCCTTAAAAGTTGCGTTGGGCAACTGGCCAAAGGAGAAATTTTTTTTTAAGGTCAAAAATGCCTAACGATTGGACAACTTGGCCATTTTAGTAATCATCCTTAAAAGAATTATGAGTCATATCGTGTATTTGTAATCGGCCTTCATGAGATAGTAGGTAAATAGTATATATTATTTTAGGGTTTTTACACTTATTCTCGTTTTGAGGAAAATAAATCTAGCACAAGATATCAAAAACCTATTATCAGTTTTGCACTTATACTCGTTTTGAAGAAAATAAAGCAAGCACAAAACATCAAAAATCTATTATCAGTAGTGTCACTAAAGATATATTTCAATGGCTATTTGACATTTTGTGTCAAAGGGAAAAAGGAATAGTATCATCTATATTTTATTTCATGGTTCAGGTGCATGTAGCCACAAAAAAAATCATTCCCAGATCAAGTGGAGCACCCGGGAAGCTGCACATAGAACATGCTGCATTGGCCGAAAGTGAGATCAAGATTGGGTGAGAACATGGCAAAAAGGAATTCCATTCACCATTGGAGCATTCAAGAAGAGAGGTGTAGTAGGGCACACATTAAAGCATATTATCACTGTAGATTATTACTGTATCTTTCTGCTTTCGCAGCATGTAAATTAATATATCCATCTTAATCTCGTGATCTTTCTAATATAAGGGTGATCGGGCTAATTAAAGGTTAATAAAAAGCATAAAGTGCAATAGTAATATGATCTAACTGATATGATTAACATGGAAATTGTTGCATCATTTGGTACAAGTATGATGTGAGTGATTTGAGGCTTAACCTTGAAAACTTTATGGTCCTAATGACCCAAATTATACAACTAACTAATCCCATATCTACTTTACAGACAGTGCTATATGCCCATAAAGGAGGTAAATATGGCATGCTTACCCAAGCTTATCAACTTGAGCTAAACTAAAGCATATAATATATATAAAGCACATATACTTTAAGTTACTTTACTGCCCAAGATACTTGGTGGGGTGAGGGTGTGTTAAGCTTTGATTGCTTGTTACTTTCATCGCCTTATTCCTTTAACTTTTTTTGGCTATCTTTTTAAAAATTTTAAAGATGAAACGCCACGCTTAACTACATATAGTCTTCTTCATCTCTAATGTCATATTAATCGCATCTTAACTATAGTGTATGTGTAGGGCAAATACCATAAAAAAAATTTTTCCTCATATGGGTACTGAACTTTCATTTTTTGGCCTTTTTGAGGCACTTTTTGACGTTTTTGCCCCTCAAATTATTAAAAATACAGGGGCAAAAATGTCACAAAGTACCTCAAAGAGGCCAAAAAATAAAAGTTCGGTACCCATAACAGGAAAAAAATTTGTTCGATACCCAAAAGTGACTTTCTCGGCAAGTATAGTGATTTAATATGGTATTTGCCCCGTATGTGTACATGTAAATGTCCACATACATAACACAATATTAATTGTAGGATAATTAACTTGAATATATAAAATAATTTATGATATGAACAACACTAATTGTAGAATAACTTGAATATATAAAGTAACTTTATGATATGAACAATTTTCGTCAGCTAGTTAAGAACTATTTTCTGCTAGTAGTTCTAATTCAATAATTTAGCAGTTTAATGAAATATGCACCACTTTGCTATCTACGGAAAATTAAACTTGAATCATATTCTCTCACCCTTGTGGCAACATTTATTGATGAGGAGATACATGTCGATATAAATGTGATAACACGCAATTAGGTCGCTCATTTGTGGATCTTGAGCTACATAGAATTAAACTAGTGCAAATGAATTGTAGCTTTCTGTTCGAGTGTGTGTGCAAAAGTAAGCACTAGCTGCAAGGTTTTTTGACCATTTGACTTACCTTCTACTTATATATGATGTGTTATGTTATAACAATAACGACATAGTTTAAGAAGTTGGTTGAAAGTCAGGTAACGTTCGATTTGCTGTGAATGAGCTTCGAGAATTAATACATGAGGTTTATTGTTAAAAGACACGCAAATTGTGCATCTCATATTAACAACGTCTTACTTTAGTTTGTATACAAATTAAAGTGACATATAAGTAAGAATCCATCTAGAATGTTGGGCGATATGGCCATATGGGCAAAAGGGAAAGCACCATAAATATTTATATAGAAATGATATATTGTATCAGAATTGTGATAACACCTGGTGCTTAATGCAAGGAAGGTAATTGTTAAATTTTTGCAGAGTCTGATAACACTCACAAAGCAACCTTTTCAAAAGGAGAATCGAATTGAATCCAGTCTTCTCGAGACAAATCATTTCATAGCTCAGAAAGAGAAACTCGAATTGAATTCTATATATATTTGTTTTCTGTAATCTGGAACTTCTTCAGTCCAACAATCATTTCAACTTTGCCTCAACATGTTCTCTAATATAATTACCAGCCAACACAATAAATCTCTTCTTCTATATTCATGATAATCATTTATGAAACTTTAATGCTAACTAACGCTTGGTGTAATCTTGAGAGATCATCATGTCAATCAAATAGATATGGCCTTATCTAACATAAAAAAAGAAGACATAATCAACAGAGAATATTATACACTTTTTTTTTTATTTGAAATAATATATAGAGATAGGGAAAAAATAGATAAAACCACATCACTTTAATTCTCAATGAGGATTTTTTACTCGCGTTCTGCTGTGGGACGCGGGTTTTACGTGAATGCTTTGTGTTGCACAAACATTCCTTAGATTTAATGAAATGATCGTTTATGAAATCAGTAGGTAACTACAAGGACTATTCATGTACATCACACAAATAGTTCCCAGATTTGATTATGTTTGTAATTGCAACAGTTCGTTACACAAATAGCCTCTAGATTTAACGTTTTTTGCAACACACGTAAACCGTAGGGAGGTTTATAAAATTTTGTGTTACACTAATTAACAGCCTTTAGATTTAACTTAGGCACTGTTTATTTAATCGAGAGTAAATGGTAGAGCTTTTTTCTATTTTTCAAAGACTATGTTTTTAATCGTAAGTAAACCAAATGGACCAAATTTCCCATTTTTGTTTGATATTCACTATTTGGTGATTAGTAAATGTGTGACAAATGTTTATATATATAAAATAAAATGGCATGGAAAGAATCTTTGAAAAGTCTATATAAAGGTGAAAGACATCCACTTCTTAGTCACACATCAAATCATGCACACAATAATGTAATTGATGGTACAGTACTTGCAGTACCACAAACAAAATATTTAAATTTGGTCTGTGTAGCTAATTCAAAAAAGCTTTCTACATATACACTAGGGTTTCACCTTCTATATATGGCTGCGTGCAACTTATCAAAGCAACAACAAATGTTTGGTCTACACATGATGGGAAACTATAAAGGTAAAGAGTTGTGACAGAAGAGAGTGAGCACCCATCGCCTTTCATGCAAATTATGAGATTCATATGCTTGAAGTGATGTGTGCTCACCCTCTATCTGTCACGCGCTCTACTCTTTGTTCTCTCTCATACTTCCTTTGGTATTTCAAGTTATATCTGAGGATTAATGGCATTCCATAAATGTGTGTAGAATTTATTAGCTAGAATATATAAGGTTAACAAGGAATACACGATCTTCTAGTTACAAAGATATGGCCTAAAATTATACTNTGACGGAAAAGATGCTCTAATATTTTTTTTGAAGTATACACAATAAATTGTGGGCGAGAAGTCTTTAAAATGCGTTACATAAGAGGGGTAAATAGATAGAATTTTGTTGCAGATGGTATGCAATTGATTATCCATGATTGAATATTTGACCACAATTAATCAGATAATTAATAATTGGAATTATCACTTTGTCCAAACGTTAAAAACACCTTTTCTTTTTTACCTCAGTCGGTTTTATTGACAATCAGTTTGATAATGCAAATCCAAACACCACCATAATGTTTCTTGTTACGGAAAATTGTTGTCCAAGGTTTATGCAAAGTATCATTCATTACATGTTATGTTGTTTTTATATTCTCTGTTTAATTAAAATCATCTTGTATGATTAATCTAACAGATTATGGAGTTCAAGTTACGAGATTGGAACTTCATGATCAAACTACTTACCAAATAGTTCCAACACACTTGCAAATCTACAGGTTTAATGTTATGAGAATCAGCTCGACTCATGGCCTCTTGCTTCAAACCAAACCATAGTATCAGGAAAAAAGGTACTTGAGCTAGGATCCGGTTGTGGAAGAATCTGCTCTATCATCACCACCAAAACCACACACCTCGTGGTCGCCACAGACGGAGATGACAAAGCACTCGAGCTTCTTCACGAAAACGTCACAACAAATCTTGAAGAATCTTCACTATCAAAGCTGCATGTCAAAAAATTATGTTGGGGGTAACAAAGAACATTTAGAATCCGTCCAGAAACTAAGTGGCGGTAAGGGTTTTGATGTTATTATTGGGACGGATGTAACCAGGAACATTTAGAATCCGTCAAGTAATCATGTTAGGGGGTCCATTTTACAAAATTTTCAACATGTTATGTGGAAAATGACTATTACAATAAGTAAAAAGGTAAAATTTATGTTTTGATGTCAAAGAACACAGAAATATGCATTCGGAATTTTATTCATTTAAAATTTAATAGTTTTATTTCATCAAAATTGAATTTACATAGTGGTTGAAGGCAAACAAGCAACAAGCTGCGTCGCTTGCCCTTTTTGGATTGCAAAGCTAACTCTTTTGAAAACTACATTCGTGGATCTATGTGTTATAACATTACTGTTCATAACTCGTTGGACTCTGTTGAGTAGTTCCACTGCCCAGGTGCAAGAAAACCAAATGTATCAAACGCGAAAGGAATAAACACGTGTTGATTAGTGTTTTGTTTTATTCTAAATATTTAAAATTTTATTTATTCTAAATATTTGTGTTTGAGCCTCTTTTGCTCGATTAGTGTTTTGTTTTGTAACAATATAGAGCTGTAATGATACCAGATTATTGTTCTTGTGGAAGGATCATATGCAAAATACTTGATTTGTTTATGTTGCCATATTATTTCACGTTGGTTTTTAGTCATTTATTTTTGGATTGCATTTAATCGTTGACGGGGTTTGAAAGCAAATGATTTGTTGTGTTCTTTAAAAGTTGAGATATGCTAAACTTTCCCGGTGGTGTAAATTGGAATAAACTTAACGGTTTGAATATAATGGGATAAAGAATTTCATGGTGAGGGTATAACATAATATGTCCAGGTATAACAGAATACTTTCTAAGATGTCGAGTGGAGCACCAGGGAAGCTACGCGTCAAAAAAAACTGTTCCAATGGCCTAAAGTGAGAGGGCGGTAGAATGAGATCATAGCATAAAGAACTTGCTGACTAAACTGACAGTATTCGAGTCCACTGTTTAACGCTCGAAACATCTAAAGCTCTTTGTTAAGCGAAAATGGGGTGATCTTCACAAGGAATAAACAGAACGGGTCAGAAACCGACTCCCTAAATCTTCAGTAGAAGTACAATTGGTGACTTAACCAACTTGGCAACGCAAGGTTTGAAACTCCTTTTAAATAACTTTCTGATTCTAATATAGCTGACACATTATTCTTGTACTAGCATCTTTTATATTTAGATATTACCACTTATTGCTTGTGGAAAAGCTAAGTATGAATGATAGATTCTAAGAAACTTAAAATATGTTGTTTGACCCTAAAAGTAAACGTACGTATTCCAATATATGTGGTGAAGAATATGGAATCAAAATGTTATGTAATCATGTTCATCATTTCCCACTCTTCAAGAAGATGGACTTGTTTCATCTAGCTATGTACATGATGATCATTGGCCATAACAATGTTCTTGCCCCTTAATTGTGGATTTATTTGATCTTCTATTCTGTAACAACTCATTCATGAACAAAGAACATCAAACATAATTAATTCACATAAGGTGTCTTCATTTTTTACTTTTACAGCAAAAGGGCCATTGTTCACTAAAGATGCCTGGTAAAGACATATAGTGACGCGAAATGCTTGTACAAGTGGGGTTATATTAGAGACTTTTAGATCAAATTTTCTGGTTAGCTGATTTGCTCATATATCAAATTTCAGTTAGTATAGATTATTGTTAGTGGACATGATATTTCAGTTTCTATTCATAATATAAGGAAATATATGGAAAAAAATGTATAAAAAGGAGTCTCAGTAAAACAAATTTATATGTGGTTAGATATCATATCCTACCTGTATGTAATCTAACATTTTTATTATGTACTATATTCTATTAGCATATGATTATAACCTCAGAGATTTAGGAAAGAAAATTATCTATCACTTCAAACGGCTGTTCTTCATATGGTTGTACAAGTTATATTTCAATCCAACATGATCATCATGATTGATATTTATGTTCTTTTGTAATGTAGCGCTGTGAACATGCACAATTCTTGTGATCTTCCTAGCTAACTAATATGTTCCATTGTATACAGCTCGTCTGGCCATAATTCGAATTTGATCTCGTTATGTCACAATTTGTTAGGTTTTGGTCTCATTTAAGGGTTGGGGTCATTTTCACATTACGATCAGTCATCTCATTGTAGTTGATGGCTTGTCATCTTGTCTCTTTTCATCCATATTTTCATTTGAATCTTTGGGAACCCTTTTGTTTTAATTGTTCAGTAAAAGTTACTACTCCACTCAGCTTATGGTGTAAATGATTGCAATAACCTTGTTTAAGCAATTATATGCATGCATGCTGATGGTGGTGATTTAGAATTTCATTTACAACTTTATCGTGCTAATGATCATGATTATTTAGGGTTAAACAAACCTAGATTAGTATTGATTGATGGTTAACATAGATAATACTATGTACCCATAAAGGTAGAAAAGGCGTGTGTGACTTCTTTGCCATACATATCTTTTATATATATTCTTTGATTATTTATTAATGATTCTTATGCACTAGTAATGAATAATTAACAGAAAAAAGCATATATACTTTAGGCTGCTTTAGTTCCAAAGTACTAGTATCTTAAATTCTTAATAAGCATGGCTTTGTGGTAAACTGGTAATCAAAACCTGTTGAGCCTTTATTGGTCGTTTCTTTCAACACTATAAGCCGTCATCTTTCTTTTGTTCCTTCCTCGGCAGAGGGCCGGGGTTCATTTCAAATCAACCTGATGATAACTTTTCGACCCTTTATTAATAATTTTTCACAGAGGCGTCAAAAAGCTATTAAAGAAATCATTTTATTATATTGTAGTAATCCACATTGCTTATTTTAATAATTTAGCCTCAAAAATAAAATAAGTACATTACGGCTTCTTTTTATAAATTATGTTCAAGTTCTGCCGTTGGTTTCATGCCTAGATTATGTTGCATAATTTGCTCCCCTTAAGGAGATGCAGTTGAGAATTCTTGATATTGTAATTATCAAGAGACTAGCATCCATTACAAAACAACATCAAACTGCACAGCAACCCAAAAAAATAAATAAATAAATAGCTTTGCAAAAAGTCTTTGCGGGTGCATGTGCTCATGACTTGTGTAAGAGCCAAAAATAAATAAATTAATAAATAATAATACAGTAGTTAAAAAAAAAAAAAAAAAAAAAAAAAAAAAAAAAAAAAAAAAAAAAAAAAAAAAAAAAAAAAAAAAAAAAAAAAGTCAGAAGCTTATTAGATAACGAAGACCAGTATAGGAATTGAAGAATACATGAAGTAGTGGCAAAGATGATAAACGATGAGGAGTGTCCATTGGTTATGAGAGATTTAAAATTACAAGAAAGCATTGGTAAAAGCAATTTCATTAATGAGTTTGTTGTTGGTTGTCATTTGGGACACCATCAAGCGTTGAAAAATGCATACATTCTGAAGTCCAAGTGTAACTATGAATAATTGGTTATGTTATAGAAAGTGTGCATTGCTACAAGAGACAAACATGATAATAACGAAATAAATATAAAGTGTATAAAACGATACTGTAAACCTTTTGATCGTTGAGACTCAAAAAACACAAACAAGAAAAATGTTGAGGCCTGTGAAGCTCAAAGTTTACTTAAGACATATTTGTCCTCTCCATGGTGCTTGAGAATCGTGAACGTCTATCTCTCAGGATACAACAACGGATAACTCCGTTAGCACAACCAAGTTATCAAGGCAAATCAATATGTGTCTTCCCTCTATTACGATATGGGTACACAGATAATTGAGATGAATGAAGAAAAAGGAGAGGATATGAGTGTATTTCTCGGGGGTATAAACATATGAGAAATGCTCTCATTCATAGGTAAAAGGGGATGAAGAAAAAAAAACGATCACAGTTAATTCTACCAATAGCTCATGAACACAAAGTTAATTCGGTCGTCACATTTGACCAAACATTAACCTTGTTCTTAAATTCCATTAGTGTACATGATGACTATCAATTGTCATTCAAACCTAAAAATTTGACCATAATTTCCAACAGGTTACTCAAATGATTTTCTTCAAATGTTTAAATTAATTGGCGGAAAAACTCTAACCCCGTGCATCTCTTTTGGGTGCCGATTGACCCTTCTGTAAGGACCTAGCCCCATACAATGAGCACATGTTCGAGTGATATTTAGCCAGTAGTTAGAAATGAACCCAAATGACCTTTAACTAGGGTTTTGACTCGATTCAACGTACAATACTAGATCTTCTTTATATAATGATAGGTTAATCACATCAAACTTGAGCGCACCAGATAAATGTTCTCATAGTTGTGTACTTCTTGAGTTATTTCTTTTTCTACATTTTGCCTCACAGTGAAAAATTATATTCTCTCCCATTCTGATTTGTTTAGGGACACAATATTATAATAATGAGGAATCAAGAGATAAAACCCAAATATATTCCAAATGTCACAGAATTTACCTTTAAAAAGTCTATATAAGGGATGCCAAACTCCACTTATTTACTTGCACATGAAATCACACAGTAGTGTGAACTCCAATACAATGAAACAGTACCACCACAAACAAAAGTAAATATGGGCTCTCACTAGTTTTAGCAAAGTTTTCTACATATAGTTCTATCTACATGTAGAAATACGTATTTCAACCCGAATTTCTTGTATATGATGGCAAGCTATAAAGGTAAAGGGTGGTGACAGAAGAGAGTGAGCACCCATGGTCTTCTTGCAAATAATCCGTGTCATATGCCTGAAGCTATGTGTGCTCACGCTCTATCTGTCACCCCCTCGCTATTTATCGCTCTTAATCCTTACCTCTCTTACTATTTAATTAAATAGTGCAGATATGTATTGTCATTACAAATCATTTTTTTACATTGCAAAAATATTTCTTTAAAGTTATTTCTTAAGGCATACTTGTCGATAACCCAGAACCCTTCTAAATCTGTTGAAGTACATTTGTCGTTAACTGTAAATATATTGTGGTGTTGGGGGTTTGAGGGTAAGAGCTAAGAGGGTAAGGGAAAGAGTGGTGACAGAAGCTAGTAAGCACAGATGGGCTTTTCTTGCATGATGTCTCGAGTTAACTCGTATGCTTGAAGCTATGTGTGCTCTCTTTCTAGCTGTCACCCTTCTCCCGTATCTCTCTATCCCCGTACGAGTGTGTGTTCCCTGCGTAGAGTAATTAATTACTTACAGAGAAAAGATAAAATATTATAGAATAGAAACATGGATGAGTCGATTATGTTAATTTCGATTTGCATCAAGCTTGAAACTATGTGCTTGCTTTTTGTTATCTCTACTGCTTTTCCTCTTCTTTTTTTTTCACTTGTAATTCAGTGAAGGCTTGGCGGCTTGCTAACTCATCAGTGGTGGTCTCTTACGTTTGGGTTGATGCTTAGTTTTATATGTATGATCAAAGTACATATGTGTAGTATTCGATAATGGAAGCAACAATTTTGGCTCTTGGAAGCGACATGTTCAGAATTTGGCTGTCTTCACCAAGTTATACAAGTCTGATGGAGAATTTTCAGGTGACAGCTGGCCAAAGATGAGAAGCTTTTGTTAGGCTTTTAGTTGCTCAATGAGGTGGAGATCACCAATTTCAGAAATTTTACATTTTGAGTTTGGTGCTAATTTGTTCGTCTTTTTGAATTAGAGGTGTTTGATACGTATTTTGTTAATTATTATAGTTTATTAGATGTGGATATTGTCATACCTTTTTCGTGGCTGTAATCATATATTCTATATAAGAGGATTTTAGTCGATTTGTAGTACAAGTCGATTAGTTGATGTTATTTTGGTGTATATGCCGGTTATACTACTCTATGGCCGGGAGATACGCCATTGTGATACATATTTTCTGAATGAATAATAATTAAGTGTGATCCGTTAGCCTTGTGAAAAGTGACAAAGTAACAATAGTCCTTAAAAACCTTCTTTGCATGACCTAGTGACTGAGCAAGTACTATCAGTAAAGAAATGAATCAGTTAGGGAAACTTTCAATGTATTTTGTGTGACTAACAAATAAATGTCCCTACTTGCAATGGAGTACATGAAGCTGTTACTAAAATCTTTCAGTATTAACTTCAATATCAATATAATAACACTCATGGAAAAATGGGTGAATTACAAATCTGACTATAGTTTACAAGAGCATTCACGCTTACTGGAAATTTGATTAGAATGCAGTAACAAAATATATAGCATACACCATCAGACATAAGAATTCTAATCAGAGAAACCCACAACAACGCCGTTGAAATTCATTATTTTTACTTTGAGTGAAAAAATGGTGCGTTAACCACTTTCTAAACCGTATCTCTTGTAGTAAATTTTTAATTCGTTTGTTAATGCCATAGTTTTGTTGGTCATGTTAATCAAATCTTCTTGTTTCGAGGTCAGGTTCATAATAAAGGTGTGTGTTAAATATGAGTTACATTTTAATTGATGTTTCAGCTTGAAAATTTACACGTGCGTTTGCATTATTTTTTACTTCTGTTGAGGCATATATTGCAGGTTCATGTTTGCCAGGATATCAGAATTTCATGATGAGTGTGAAGAAAGGTATGTTTTTTTCTTTCAATAACTTGATTATCAGTAAATAAGGGTTAATGGCATATAATAGCAACGAACTTTTTCATTTGTGCCATTATCAGATACGAACCCAAAAAATTACCAAAATACCCATCAAACTTTCAAATTTTGTTTTATCAATGTAAAAATCTCATCTCGTTGCGTACGATAATGAAAAAAAATTTCAAAGTTGGATGGTTATTGTGGTATTTTTTTAAAGTTCGTATCTGATAATGAAACAAAATTTGAAAGTTTGATGGGTATTGTTGTAATTTTTTGGGTCCGTATCTGATAATGGCACAAATGAAAAAGTTCATTGCTATTATATGTCATTAACCCCAGTAAATAATGTATAGATGTGTGCTATGTAAAAATGAAAAAAATAAATAAATAAACTCCAATACAGAATTACAGTTTACATCTTCTAAAAATACAATTGAGACTTAGGAGATGATTCATTTGTGTATCTATAAACTATAATAAAAAAAAGTCACAAAAAACGCATATTAAGGTTGTTTTTACACTTTTTATACATAGTAATAAGTTCAAATTTTGAGTTACCCGTAGAAAGCGAAGCAAGTATCGTAATGTTATAACATGTAAACGTGGAAATAACATATCTGGTGTAAATTTCAGAAATGCCCTTTTGCCATTTTGGTTTCTACAACTATGGTATGTCGAACCAAGGTCCAAGCAGCGTTAAAATGGGATATTTATTCAGCACTCGATGCAACAAACTATAGGCGTAGCGTATATAAGTAATATTCCATCTCAAACTAATTGACAACATCATCATACTTATATAACATAAACAATTAGAATGAATAAAAGGATCCAAAAAGTTCAGAATATAATGATACTGACTTCCATGGTTACGGTGCAATAGTATGGCAATATCATTCCCAAAGTGTAAAGCGGGCGAAACGTCAAGCATGCTATATAGTGGGCGAAAGCGATTGAGTTCAAGATTGGATGAGAAAATGGCACAAAAGAATTTCACCTACTACTAAGGCAATCAATGAGCAAAGAAAAGAGGAAAATTACACGCCTCATAAGATGCTATACGATAGGGAACCTATTATCTACGCATTTTATTTGTTTTGAATTGCAGAATATGCAAGAAATAACTTGCAAGGGAGCATATTTTCTAGAATTGCAAATCATTAGATCGTATATGTATGATGTTGGAAATTTAGTTCAATTGAGGGTATCAGGTCACGCTTGTTAATGGGTCTAGAGGTACGGAGTGTACATCCATCAGCACCACCCTGACTCTATTAATGGTAAAGTGTGATTGAGGTCACTAACAACTTATGTTGGAGGTATTCATTAGGTTGATGAGTTCAGCTTCATACTCTTATGAGTAGTGAGCTGAAGGATATCATCAGGGAGTAGTCTCTTCAGAGAGTTCAGCTCTTCAGCGAATAAACTCTTCAATGAGCAAACTCAAGAACTGATTAGCTCCTTCAGGGAGTAAACACGCTGGACTGAATTCAAGCTTGTTTGTAACTGTTTTGACATATTCAATGGCAGTGTTAACTGCAACTTGACCACGTTTAGCGGTCATGTAACCACTATTTCCTATAATGGAGGAACATTATGATGTAATTAATGGGCCGCTTAATAATCATAATTCTATTATTGGGCTTTGAGTTTTCCTATAAATTGGAACACATACTTGCATGGAAAACATATAGAAAAGCTAAACACTTAGAAGAAAAAGAGTTCTTGTTTTGTACTTAAATCAAGAACAAACACTTGGTCTTATCTCAAGGAGATATTCGTGTAACCCAGGCATTAGGGTCGAATAGTTTTCTTTGGAAAGTGATTACACAATTCTAAGTGATATCTGATACTCATTGATTATCTATGCCCAACTGGAAAAACCCACCAACAATCAAAGGAACTATTTTGTGAATCAATGGTTGTTGCAATGAAGCATATGGCTGCTAACTTCTCCAAACTAGAGAAGTTTAAAGGGGTTGATTTTAGAAGATGGCAAAATAAGATGCATTTCTTGTTGTCAAGCATGAGTGTGGTACCAATTCCAGATGATGGGGATGATGCCAATGTGGAAGAGATAAGGGAGAGGAGCAAATGGGAGAATGATGACTATATTTGCAGAGGTTTAATCCTCAATGGTATGTTGGACCCTCTCTTTGATATTTATCAAAATGTTGAATCTGTAAAAGAACGAAGGTCCTTATAGGAGGCTAAGTATATGGTTGAGGATACTCCTAACAAGAAGTTCATGTGAGTAATTTTACCAATTACAACATGTGAGTAATTTTACCAATTACAAAATGGTCGATTTTCGACCTGTCATGGAACAATATAATGAACTTCTTGATATACTTGGTCGGTTTACACAACACAAAATGAACATGGACGAGGCTATTTCAGTCTTTTGTGTCATTGACAAAATTCCCCCCTCTTGGAAAGATTTCAAGCATACCTTGAAACATAAGACAGAGGAATTAACCCCTATTAAGTAGGGCGGTCATCTGCGTATTGAGGAATCCCTCAGGGCGCAGGATAGTGACAAGCCAAATAGCAACAATGTTGCTGGTACTTCAGTTGTCAATATGGTGGTGCATAATAACTGTGACAACCGTGATTTTAGCAGATTGGTTTGACTAATAGTCACGATCAATTTGACTTTGGTTGGTGTGAATTAAGTGTTTTATGTGATATATGTGTGAGATATGTATGATATAAGTATGATAGGTATGAATGTAACACTAAATCCCTTTGTGTGTGAGGTTGTTGTTATGATTTGAGGAGTATTGATTTTGGGTAAGTTCATTTTGATCGCCTTTGTGGTGTAGAAATGACTTGTGTAGTTTTGCTGTTTCGTGGTTTTTGCGTAACAAGTCTTCGTTCAAGTGTTTGAACGTTAGTAAGTTACGAGGAGATTGTTTTTATGAGTTGTGTTTATAAAGAGTGTGGAAATCTATTTTTGAAAACTTTGTTTTGGAAATGATTATTTTTCCGGTTTGTCGTAAAATGAAGGTTTATCACGTAAGACGTTAGGTTTCGCTATGGGAGTGCATAAAATATGAAAAGTATGAGGTTTTGAGTGTAATAAATAAATTTAATAAAAAAATAAAAATATATATAATAATAGGGGTGGCCGGTTTTGGGTAAAAACAAGGGAAAAAGGAAACCAAATTTGAGCCCAATTACAACTCTAAATTAGGGAATTATCCACTAAATAATATAAATACATACCAAACAACCCTAAAACGTTTTTTTTAGTGTTTTGGTCGTTCAAGAGAGGCAAAGGAAGAAGAAAAAAATTAGGGTTTATAATTGCGAAGCAATAATCAAGAATCAAGGTAAAATTCTTAAAACCTATGTTCAATTAATTGATTAATTATTAGAATTCATGTAATATTAATTATGATGGATTTAGGGTTTGTAAGTTTCTGTAAATTAATTAATTAAAACATGTTGGGATCAATTATTTTATTATGATGATTGGTTAAGAGAATTTAGCGCAAAACACGTTAGTTTGCAAGTTAGGGTTTGGACAGAAAGTTAGGGCTGTAAATATATGAAATTATTTAATAGATTGTAATGAGTTAGATCACGAATTTTAACTCTAAATTGTAGTTCAATGAAAGAGCTTTTCAAAAAGTCCAACCACGACTGATTTCGAGGTCGGGAAGTTAGTCTTTTGATTTTTACGAGATAGGGTGTCAAAGCTGTTAAACCGGGACAGAATTTGGGTAAAAGTTTGATAGTGTTTAGTGGATGAAAAAGTGTTATTAAGGTTAGCCCTTCTGGGAAAGTTAAGTCTTAGGTTATGTTAGACTCCCACGAAAAGGATTCGCGATAAAAAGTTGTATAAGTATTTTTATAAAATCAAAAACTTTTGTTGTGCATTCAGATCCGAATCTGGATAGTTAACAAGTTTGATTTTCTTATGGGTACTTGTGTATGTTGTTAGAGCATGGGCTTCTGGGATTAGCTTGTATGCTTATGAGAGACCATGGGGAATTTTTGGTGTGAGTTTTTAAGCTTGTTTGGTCATTATTTTATGTGGGTGAAAGTACCCTAAAATTCTGAGTTTTCTTAGTTTATGAGTGCAAGGGATTTAGTGAGTGTTATTGGTTGTTAGTGTTTGGTATGGATTCTAGGAGATCCATGGTGGATCATATGAACCTTAGACATCCATCATATGAATATTACATGGGTTATAGCTTTTAGCTTGGCC
>LBNU01008717.1:60549-83775 GCA_014162995.1 Artemisia annua | reverse complement strand
CATGATTACATTGATTGATGTTTGTTGTTATATGTTATGGTAGATGTTATGTGATATCATGTTGATGATGGTTGTATGGTTAGAGAAGTGTTCTCTTAACCGTTTGGGCAGTGGTTATATGTTGAGGTGTAGGTGGTAAGATTCCATCCTACATATCATATCCTGATACCTCAATTATCGGTTGGTACTAATGTGGTGACGATTAAGTTGATTTGTTTGCTAGACTCTTCGTTTGTATACCTAAATATCTGGATGGCATCCCTATTCGTACCATGATGGTACAGGTGCCATATTCTTCCTATTCGGTGTCGAGATTGATATTGGTTATTCGGATTTGTTTTCATTGGGAATTGGTACGTTTCTTTGGTTATTCCATGCATTCATTCCTTGAATGAATGTTATATTATTCTTCGAGTACTGTTGGTTCGTGATAAGTTGGAGCGGATATTTAATCCCTCCTTTACACACCAATTGATTTTCATGACATGTTGTGCGATCTGTTAGTATCGATGTTTTTTTTCTATGATCTTAATTCGACCGTTGTACGAAGGAGTCTTTACGTTCTTCGCTTGGTTTGCAATGTATTGGCATGAGTGTTCATTGGTATGAGTTAGCTTGATGATTATTGTGATTGAAGTAGTTTGTGGTAGAGAGGTAGAAGCTGATAAAGTTATTCGTGGGTGTACTATAATGTTAGGGAGTATTTCTGTCTGGAAGTTTTGATGTGGTGATAGGGATGGATTGGTTGGTTAGGTATAAGGCTGAAGTAATATGCCGTGAAGAGGTGGTTCGTATCCCTTCAGAGGATGGCGATGTACTACGAGTACAAGGGGTTTATTCTGCCTACTCATTCCCTGTAGGGAGTATCTGTGTTGTTTGTTAAGAAGAAGGATGGTTCGTACAGAATGTGTATTGGCTATCAGGAGTAAACAAGTTAACGGTTAAGAAATCGGTATTCATGGATTTGATGAATCGCGCGTGTAAGCCCAATTTGGATAAGTTTGTGATTGTGTTCATTGACGATATCTTGATCTATTCTAATACGAAGGAAGAGCATGGAGAACATCTGAAGTTGATACTTGGTTGCTAGAGAATAAAAAGTTGTATGTCAAGTTATCGAAATGTGAGTTTTGGATACAAGAGGTACATTTTCTTGGACGTGTGGTGAATAGTGAAGGTGTACATGTGGATCCTAGTAAGATTGAAGCAGTCAAAAATTGGAAGGCTCCTACGACGCCGTCTGAGATACGCTCTTTCTTAGGATTGGCTGGGTGCTGCAGAAGATTTATAGCGAACTTTTCGAAGAATGCTAAACCCCTCACTTTGTTGGCATAGAAGAACAAGAAGTACGTTTGGGGAGAAGAACAAGAGATGGCTTTTCAGTCGCTAAAGGATAGTCTGTGTAATACACCTATTTTGACGTTACCGGATGGGCGAGATGATTTTGTGTGTATTGTGATGCGTTGAATCAAGGTTTTGGGTGTGTACTAATGCAGAGAGGGAAAGTGATAGCTTATGCTTTCCGACAACTCAAGATCCATGAGAAGAATTATACCACTCATGATCTAGAGCTTGGTGCGGTTGTATTCGCTCTCAATAATTGGAGACATTTTTTGTATGGCACGAAGAGTATTGTTTACACTGCTCATAAGAGTCTTCAGCATATTTTTACTCAGAAGAAGCTGAATATGCGCCGAAGAAGATGGATTGAATTGTTTAGTGAATATGATTGCGAAATTCGCTATCATCTTGGAAAAGCGAATGTGGTGGCTGGTGCGTTGAGTAGGAAGGAGAGGGTTAAGCTTAAACGTGTGCGAGCTATGAGCATGACGATGCAGTCAGGAATTAAGAGTAATATATTGGCAGAGCAAGAGGAAGCTCTGAAGGATGAGAGCGCTATGGCTGGGATGCTGCGTGGGATTAAATCAAGAAATGGGGAGAAAGGGGGATGGTGGAGTGTATTTCTTAGATCGGATATGGGTTCCACTAGTAGAACGTGTAAGAAGAATGATTATATGGTTTAGACCAGCTAATGGAAAGGAATGAATATGGAGGATTGTACTTTGCGGGCCAGTGATTGGTTCCACTGGAAGGGGGCATAAGGACATCAAACATGCAAGGTATTTGATACATCCTAGTATGGATAAGACGTATTATTACTTTAGCAAGAAATGTATTGAGGAGTTAGTATGAAGAGGATTACAAATACCTTGGCAAGTATTTGATAAGATTGAACGTGAAGGTTGATATCAACAACTATGAGGGATATTTGGGGATGTTGATGTAGAAAAGGTAGCAAGACGTTACATTCGATGGGTTGGTAGAGAGACGTGGAGTATCGCGTCAATCAGCTTATAAGTGTGTTTTGACCCGAACTGAACTGAGCAAAACCAAAAAATTATACAAAACCGGACTCGTTAAGGTCGTTTTGGTTCGGTTCGGCCCGGTTTCGGACGGTTTGTCGGTTCGTGTTGGTTTTCGAGTGATTTTGCTCAGCCTTATTGTGGACTTAAGATTTAGTTCTGGAAATATTGTTTCTTTGATTAATGTTTTACAAGTTCCCCAAATTATAAAAAATTTAGTTTCAAGTAGTGTATTGCATAATTGTAGTTATAAACAAGTGATTGAATCTGATTAGTTTATTTCATCTAAACATGGAATGTTTATTGGTTTTGGTTATTTGTGCAATCAAATGTTCAGGCTTAATATTATTAACGATATTGTTAATTCATCCATTATGTCAACCTCTAAAGTGAATGATTCAACCCTTTTGCATGCTAGACTTGGCCATGTTCACTTTAATAGAATGCATGATATGTCTAAAGATTGTTTAATACCTGCCTTTGAATTGAACAATGAAAAGTGTAAAACTTGTATGCTGACTAAAATCACTAAGAAACCTTTCCAAAATGTTAAAAGAGAAATTGAAATTTTGGAGTTAATTCATTTATGTGATGTGTATGTTACTCCCTCATTAAGGAGTACAAAATACTTTGTGACATTTATTGATGATGCTTCTAAGTTTTGTTATATTGATTTATTGCATACTAAGGATGAAACATTAGATACCTTTAAAGTTTTTAAAAATGAAGTGAAATTGCAACAAGGAGCCCTAATCAAAAGATTATGGACTGATAAGGGAGGTGAATATATAGATACTTCGTATTTTCAGTCTGTTTGTATAATCTATGAAACAACTGCTCCCTATACCCCACAACAAAATGGTATCTCTGAAAGTAAAAACCGGGTACTGAAAGAAATGGTAAACTCCATGTTGTCCTATTCAGGGCTGAGTGAAGGGTTGTAAGGTGAAGATATGTTAATAGCTTGCTATTTATTAAATAGGGTTTCTAATAAAAGAAAAAAGGTTACCAATTATGAACTCTTGACTAAAAGAAATCCCAACCTGAACTATCTCAGGGTTTGGGGTTGTAGGGAAGTTGTAAGACTCCCTGATCCAAAGCTGAAAACTTTGGGTAATATAGGTATAGATTGCATATTCATTGGATATGCTGAGCATTCCAAGGCTTTCAGGTTCTATGTTATTAAACCTAATGAACTGAATCAAGGAATGCAATATTTAATGATAATAGATTCTAATCTATACCTAGACCAAATCATATGATTTCAATTTCAAATGAAATTGAATATGATGGTGATTCAGAGGCCCCTAAAAAGGTCTCGAAGGAGGTTGCGATTTAGCAACCTGAGCTTAGAAAAAGCAAAAGAAATAGGACTCCAAAGTCATTTGGATCTGAATTTCAATTATACTTAATTGAAAGAACATGGGATGAGGTATCTGACCAACACTCCTATTGCTTTAATGTTGAGGATGACCCCAAAACATTTGAGGAGGCAATGCAGTCCCAGGATATTGCTTTCTGGAAAGAAGCAATAAATGATGAGATGAATTCCATCATGGGCAACAACACTTGGGTGTTGGCTGATGTACCACCTGGCTGCAAACCTCTAGGTTGCAAATGGATCTTCAAATAAAGATGAAGGTAGATAGAACTATTAAAAAGTACAAAGTTAGACTGGTCATTCGGGGCTTTAAACAAAATTCAGAGATAGACTACTTTAATACTTATGCTCCAGTGGCACGTATCAATACCATCATACTATTGATTGCCTTGGCATCAATTCAAAGTTTGATTATTCATCAGATGGATGTAAAGAAAGCTTTCTTGAATGGTGAATTGGATGAGGAGGTTTATAGAACCAACCTCAGGGCTTCATCATGTCTGGCAATGAAAATAAGGTGTGCAAACTAATTAAATCTTTATATGGACTTAAACAGGCACCCAAGCAATGGCATCAAAATTTTGATGAAGTGCTTTTGTCTAGTGGTTATTTTCTTAATCAATCTGACAAATGTGTGTATAGCAAATTTGATGAATTTGGTAAAGGATTCATCATTTGTCTGTATGTTGATGACATGCTGATCTTTGGGCTGACCAAGTTCATGTTGACCTGACAAAGGAATTTTTGTCATCAAGATTCTCTATGAAAAACAAGAGGAGGCTGATGTTATCCTTAGTATAAGGATCAAATATGAAAGTAAAGGAATTTCTATCTCTCAATCTCATTATATTGAGAATGTACTGAAGAAATTTAATTACTTCGATTGTACTCCAGTGAGTACTCCTATGGATACAAGTGAGAAGCTGAAACCCACAATGGTCAGGTTGTATCTCAACTTGAGTATTCAAGGGTAATTGGCCGCTTGATGTATGTCGTAACTTGTATAAGACCTGATATTTTTTTTGCAATAGGTAAACTGAGTAGGTATACTAGTAAACCTAGTACTCATCACTGGCAAGCAGTTCAGAGGGTACTAAAGTATTTGAAGAAAACTATGAATTATAATATACTAGTTATCCTTTAGTGTTAGAAGGATACACTTATTCAAGTTGGATCAATAACACTGAAGATAATTCTACAATAAGTGGTTAAGATTCTTGCTTGGGGGAGGTGATATCTCATGGGCTTCTAAGAAACAAACTTGTATCACAAGTTTAACAATGGAATCTGAATTTGCGGCTTTAGCAACTGCTAGTAAAGAAGCTGAATGGTTGAAAAACTTGTTTCTTGAGATTCCATTGTAGCCTAAACCTATAGCACCTATTTCAATCTGTTGTGATAGTGATACTACATTGGAAAATTATAGCCAGATGTACAATGGGACGTCTAGACACTTAGGTATCAGGCATAGCATGATTCGTGAACTTATCACGAATTGGGTGATTTGTATAGAGTTTGTAAGATCTAAACAAAATTTAGTTGATCACTTGAAGAAGGGTTTGGCTAGAGCCTTGGTTTTTTAAATCTGCTAAAGGCATGGGTTTAAAGTCCACCATAGTCGTTGAGTATTAAGACACTAAGGAAACTCAGGAGCAGAATTTAATGTGGAAAGCTTGATGTTCATAGGCTCGACCACGTGTTTATGTTTCATCCCAAGGTTGTGCTTTGTCCTGCTGAAAGGTCAAGTTGAAGGGTTACTTCTTAATAGTTCATTTAAAAAATGCAAGTGCAGGTACATGAATAAAGGAAACTATCTATGTGAATGTGAAGTTTTGCCGCTTGAGGGAGCTTTAGGCTTTTGTTTCTTGAAATATTCATGAAATAGATATGGACACATGGCTTATTTAGGGTCAAGATCATTTAAGTGTTGGAAAACGTGTGTGTATGTTATCTTCAGTTATTCAATTGGGTTGAAGGGTTCAAATCTTAGAACACCCTGATTTTCGAATATTTTTGGAATGTGTAATGTACAAGATGGAAATTCAATCTTCAAGATATTTTTATTTATGCACTGGTTTTGTTTAGTGTTTAATTTTCATGCAAACTAAATTGTATTAAATTGGGGAGGATTGTTCAATTGAGGGTTTCAGGTCACGCCAATGGGTCTAGAAGTATGGAGTGTAGACCCATCAGGTCGCTGAACCACCCTGACAGTGGTAAAGTGTGATTCATGTCACTGGTGAGTTCTGTTAGACGTTAGCTTTCATATTGATTATGGGCTTGTTAAGTTTATTAGGCCTAGCCCACTTATGTTTTATCTAGAATAATCCGAATAGATTATGTATTGTAATTATCTGTTAATGAGAAAGCAAGCAAGTTATATTTCTAATATGGTATCAGAGACAGGTTTCGATCCTTTGACCTGTGGGTTATGGGCCCACCACGCTTCCGCTGCAAAAGATTTCTAATTGTACTGTTGAATTTGATGCATTTGGTTTCTCTGTGAAAGATTTCTTGACCCGTCATATCCTCCTCAGATGTGATAGTTTAAGATATCTCTACCCAGTCACTCAGCCTTCTCTTATTCCTCATGCTTTCCTTTCTGTTAGTCCTTCTATGTGGCACCAACGCCTCGGGCATCCTAGGGAAGAAGTGTTACGTTCTGTTGTTTCACGACAGTTTATTTCTTGTAACAAAGAGAAGTCTCCTCATATTTGTCACGCTTGCCAGCTTGGCAAACATGTGAGACTTCCGTTTTCTAGTTCAAATTCTGTTGTGACTCATTCTTTTGAGATTGTTCACTCAGATATTTGGACTTCTCCTATTGTTAGTTCTAGTGGTTTTAAATATTATGTGTTATTTCTTGATCATTATTCTCATTATGTGTGGATTTATCCTTTACGCACCAAATCTGAAGTATTTAACAAATTCTTGCATTTTCGTTCTTATGTAAATAATCAATTCAACTGTGATATTACGGCTTTTCAGTGTGACCATGGTGGTGAGTTTGATAACACTAACCTCCTTCAATTATTTGCTCAACACGGCATTCAATTTAGATTCTCCTGCCCCAAAACCACCCAACAAAATGGTAAGTCAGAACGGATGATACGAACCATTAATAATACCATACGCACTCTTCTTTTCCAAGCTCACCTTCCATCAACCTTTTGGGTCGAAGCATTACATATGGCTGCATACTTACTAAACCTCTTTCCCTCCACCGCCATTCAAAATGAAATACCTTGTACCAAATTATTCCACAAACAACCCGACTATTCTCGTTTACGTGTTTTTGGATGTCTTTGTTACCCACACCTTTACCCTTCACACAAACTTGCACCTCGTGCCACCCCATGCATTTTTTTTGGGATATCCCGCTTATCACCATGGGTATCGATGCCTAGACCTTTCCACTAACAAATTTATACTTTCTCGCCATGTAACCTTTGATGAACTTCAATTTCCATATGCCTCGATCACATCCGCTAATCCACCATCTTATACTTTTCTAGACCCTGAACCTTCACCCATTACTCGTTATGCTATATTTAACCCAAACCCAAGCACAATGACACAAGACACCCCTTCGGCCCAACAAGAACCGATATCTCCTATTTTGGCCCAACACGAACCCCCATCACCAACCCCCCCTACGGCCCAGTCTAGCTCAGTCCAATCCACTGCTCCACATACCAACTCACCATTGGGTCACACGACCCAATCCGACTCAACCACACTTCCGCACCAACCCACCATTCAATCGGCCCAATCTACTTCCGACCCCAATACCATACACCAACCCACTCGAACTCATCCTATGGTCACACGTGCTCAAGTTGGCACAGTTAAGCCTAATCCTCGTTTTCATGGCCATACCTCTCACATTTCTCCTCTCCCTAAATCTCCTGCTGCTGCTTTATCCGTTCCTAATTGGCGAGATGCTATGTACGATGAGTATAATGCATTAATTAGAAATAGTACTTGGATTCTTGTTCCGAAACCACCTAATGCTAATGTGGTTCGGTCTATGTGGTTGTTTCGGCACAAATATCATGCCGATGGTTCTTTGAGCAGGTATAAGGCTCGTCTCGTTGCTAATGGACGGAGCCAACAACATGGTGTTGATTGTGTTGATACATTTAGTCCGGTTGTTAAGCCGGCAACTATTCGTACTGTTCTCAGCCTTGCATTATCTCGGAATTGGCCTATTCATCAGCTTGACGTTAAGAATGCTTTTCTTAATGGGGATCTTTCCGAGACTGTATATATGTACCAGCCACCCGGGTTTGTGGATCCTAGATTTCCACATCATGTTTGTCGATTACAGCGGTCTTTATATGGTTTGAAACAGGCACCTCGTGCTTGGTTTCAACGGTTTGCAGGATATGCTCTACGAGTTGGGTTTTCTTCGAGTCGATGTGACTCGTCATTATTTATATATCGCCATGGTTCTGAGGTTGCATATTTATTGATATATGTTGATGATATTGTTCTTACAGCTTCATCTACAGATTTACTTCGGCGTATTATATCTTCTCTACACACGGAGTTTGATATGACTGATTTGGGGGCTCTTAATTATTTTTTGGGTATTTCGGTTACTCGTGACTCTACAGGCATGTTTCTTTCTCAAAATAAGTATGCAATGGAGCTTCTGAATCGAGCACATATGTCTTCCTGCAACCCTACTCGGACTCCAGTTGACACGGAATCCAAGCTTGGTGCTGACGGGGATCCTATATCTGATCCTACTTTATATCGTAGTCTTGCAGGTGGTTTACAGTATCTAACGTTTACTCGGCCTGATATTTCTTATGCTGTACAGCAGGTTTGTCTTCATATGCATGATCCTCGAGAGCCTCATTTTTCGGCTCTTAAGCGTATTCTCCGATATGTTCGTGGTACATTGGACTTTGGGCTTCAGTTATATGCATCATCCACTGGCTCTCTTGTGGCTTATTCTGATGCAGATTGGGCAGGTTGCCCTACTACTAGGCGTTCTACTTCAGGTTATTGTGTCTTCTTGGGGGATAATCTACTCTCATGGTCATCCAAGCGGCAACACACTCTTTCTAGATCTAGTGCCGAGGCTGAGTATCGGGGTGTTGCTAATGCAGTAGCTGAAACTGCATGGCTTCGTAATCTTCTTCGTGAACTTCACATGCCATTGTCATCTGCTACTCTTGTTTATTGTGACAACGTCAGTGCTATTTATTTGACTGCCAATCCTGTTCAGCATCAGCGGACCAAACACATTGAGATTGACATACATTTTGTTCGTGATATGGTTGCTCGTGGTCATGTTCGTGTTCTTCATGTGCCATCGCGTTACCAATATGCTGATATATTCACCAAGGGGTTGCCGTCTGCTTTATTTGAAGAATTTCGTTCCAGTTTGAGCGTTCGGTCATCACCCGCTCAAACTGCGGGGGAGTGTTAGACGTTAGCATATTGATTATGGGCTTGTTAAGTTTATTAGGCCTAGCCCACTTATGTTTTATCTAGAATAATCTGAAAGAGATTATATATTGTAATTATCTGTTAATGAGAAGAAAGCCAGTTATATTTCTAATATTTCTAATAGCTTTGGGGCCCAACTTTGGCATCACTCCAACATTTATTCATTTGGTTCAAATTTTGGGTTTTAAAAATAGGTTTGAACCCCAAATAGTGAAGGAGAGAGAAACCCAAGGGAGAGGTTCGGATTTCATTTTATTTATGTGGGACCCATTATTTTATACCTTTTTTTTATTTTCTTCCACTCACATTCTCTTTTTATATTTTTATATATCTTAATAAAATAATAACATATTTATTTTATAATGTATTTTCTCTCTCCTACATCAAATCAAAATCCAAATCCTAATTTACAACTTTACACTCAAACCCAACTCCTAATCTAAACCCACCTACAAACCAAACGGACCCTTACTTAAAAAAGAAGAACGTGTACGTATATGTATAAGTTGGCTCGGTATATGTTAGACACGTATAGATTGGTAAATATTAAAAACTTTTCATGAACGTGTACGTATAGTATAGATAGAGTACCATACGTATATGAACGTGTACATATAGTATAAATAGAGAACCGTCTGTTTTTTTCTTTTAAATTGATAAACACGTACAAATTGGTAAATATTAAAAACGCCAAAAGATCCATGTAGAACCACTTTTTACCATAGAACCAATTAAGCAATCTTAGCCACTCATTTTTTTATGAAAAATGACAAAAAAATGCATTGAACTTGACTCTTTTTCCCATTGTATGTTGCCAACTATTTTTTTTTCATTGTAACACAAAACTTAAAATTTTTTGTTATTGTATGTACTAAACGTCGCATCGTTAGTCCTTTACACTAACGGTCGTTAATAAATAACTTAAAATTCCGTTTTCTTACGTTTTTATACGTTTTCATACGTTTTTGTCCGATTTTACACACTTTCGTCTGTTTTTACATATTTTCGTCCATTTTCGTCATTTTTTTTACGTTTTCGTCTGCACATTTTCGTCTGTTTTTACACGTTTTGTTACGTTTTCAGCTGTTTTCATACGTTTTCATCCGTTTTCATCCGTTTTACACGTTTTCGTCTGCTTTTACACGTAAAAAACAAACAATAACAATAATAAAATAAATAATATTAATAATAATAAAAGTAAATAATAATAATAATAATAATAATAATAATAATAATAATAATAATAATAATAATAATAATAATAATAATAATAATAATAATAATAATAATAAAAGTAATAATAATAATAATAATAATAATAGTAATAATAATAATAATAATAATAATAATAATAATAATAATAATAATAATAATAATAATAATAATAATTATTATTATTATTATTATTATTATTATTATTATTATTATTATTATTATTATTATTATTATTATTATTATTATTATTATTATTATTATTATTATTATTATTATTATTATTATTATTATTATTATTGTACCTTATGATGTTTCTACTTTTGAGGACTTAAAAGCTAAGCACCCTTTCCAACCTGCTCCTCTTTTGCCTGACATACCTATTGATCATCACCACCTTACTGCATCTCCTGCTACGGTTCTTGACATGATTAAGAGTTTCCCTCATGGTACTTCTTGTGGGCGGGATGGGTTGCGCGCCCAACACCTTTTGGATTGTTTAAATGGTGCAGCTGTAGCTATTTCTGATGAGTTGGTCGCTTCTATCATCCAAGTGGTGAACCTTTTTCTTGCTGGTAAATGCCCGAGGGCGTTGGGTGAGTACATTGCTAGTGCTCCTCTCACACCCTTAGTCAAACCAGGAGGGGGTATCCGTCCTATTGCTGTTGGGACTGTTTGGAGGCGGTTAGTTTCCAAGGTTTGTGCGTCCATGATTGGCCATTCTTCGGATGGTTATTTAGATGATTTACAATATGGTGTTGGGGTATCGGGTGGAGGGGAGGCTATTCTTCATGCTGTGAATCGGTTGATTGAGGATCGTGGGGGTGATGTTGGTCTTTCTATGTTGTTGGTTGATTTTAAAAACGCTTTCAACATGGTGGATCGGGCTGTTATGTTGCGTGAGGTTCGGCTTCATTTCCCGGCTATTTCATGGTGGGTGGAATTCTGTTACTCCAGTCCTGCCAGATTATATTATGGTGAGCATACTCTTTGGTCTCATCAAGGCGTGCAACAAGGTGATCCGCTTGGGCCTCTTCTTTTTGCCCTAGTGTTACATCCCCTGGCATGTAAGATTAGAGACTCTTTTAACCTTTCTTTTCAAGCTTGGTATCTGGATGATGGCACTATTATTGAAGATACTTTGGTTGTGGGTAAGGTTTTGGAGTTGATTATGATGGATGGACCTAGTCGTGGCTTACACCTCAATGTTGATAAAACTGAGGTTTTTTGGCCCAAGGAAGACCCCAGAAGCAGATATGTCGGTGTTTTTCCCCCCAATATTTCTCGCCCCTTACATGGTGTTAAATTATTGGGTGGGCCCGTTAGTGTGGATTTTGAGTTTGGTAGTAAGCTTGTTCTGAAAAGGGTGGCTAAAACTATTGAACTTATGGATGCTGTCGCTAAACTTAATGACCCTCAATGTGAGTTGTTGCTACTCCGTGCATGTGCCGGTATTTCCAAGTTGTATTTTTCTATGCGCACATGTTCCCCCCGGGTCTTTGAGTGTGCTCAGGTTTCTTTTGATACGGTACTTCGTTCTTCCTTGGAGCGTATTGTCACTGCTTCTGGGCCTGGTTTTGGTGATTGGCAATGGAGACTTGCCACCCTTCCCTTTGCTTTTGGGGGGCTTGGTGTATATTCTGCAGGTGATGTCTTGAAATATGCTTTCCTTGCTTCTAGACTTCAATCTGCTAGCCTACAGACTAAGTTTCTCCATAGTTCTGGTATTGTAACTGCTGGTCCCTCCTTTGATGATGCTTTACGTACTTTTAATATGGATATGGATATTGACCTTTTGAGTAACCCAAGCGAGGTCGCTGCCCCCAAACTCATGAAGAAATTGGCAGATATATATTTCGATCGGGTTACCCAAACTGTTGAATCTACCTTCCATCTATCTCCTCGACAGATGGCATTATGGAGCTCACTAAAGGAGGATCATACTTCAGATTGGCTTAGGGTGGCTCCAATATCTGGATTGGGACAAACTATGAATGCCCGGACATACCGTTGTGTGTTGTGTTATCGGCTGGATGTTCCTCTTTTCACTGTTCAGGTACCGTGTTCAGCTTGTTCTCGGGTTTTTACTGGAGATATTTATGGGGATCACACGGTTTCTTGTGCGGGTATTGTTGGCATTAAACATCGGCATAATATTGTGCGTGATGTTCTTGTTGATATATGCTCTCGGTCCGGAATTTCAGCTCGTAAGGAGGTGGATATTGGGCTTTATGGTGATAGGGACATATCTTTACGCCCAGCTGATATATTACTTTACTCTTGGGATGGTGGGCTTGATGTTTGTGTTGATCTTACGGGGTCGTCACCCTTGACGCAATCTGGTATGATTGATTTTATGCCAGGTCGTGCGGTTATTGAAGCCGCACAACGTAAACGTGTCAAGTACGAGGCTAAATGTGTGGATATCGGATATGGGTTCCTCCCCTTTTTTTTCTCCTCTTTTGGAGAACTTGAGAAAGACGCAGTAACTCTTCTAAAGCGTATTCTACGTTTCTCTATGACGCAAAGACATTGGAGCACGGGCTGCCGTTCATATTTTTAATAGGATTGGTTTCGCTATTGCTAGAGGTGTGGGGGCCCAGTTGGTTTCTCGGCTCTCCACTAATTTCTTGTAAATTCCTATAATTGTTAATAAAAGTGGTGGTTTATAATAATTATTATAATAATAATTATAATAATAATAATAATAATAATAATAATAATAATAATAATAATAATAATAATAATAATAATAATAATAATTATTGTTAGTGCAAATATTACGATATTTAATCTATACGGTCTCGTTTGTTTTGATTGATGACAAACGTATAACTTGATACATAACGTAAAATGTACAAGTTACTTGTAATCATACTTTGTCTCAACAAACATTCAACACCTCTCAACGTCTCGAGTCATCGTATGCTACAACACAGGTTCGTACATGTTTGTTATGTAGCATTATGATCATTTTTCTTTTTAATTCTTTTTTTTAACGTTATTTTTCTTTTGCCCTCTTATTAGTTTAACTTTTGTTTTCTTTTTAAATTTATCGTGTTTAGTTTTACTTTCGTTTTATTTAAATTTCTTTTAGTAAACTCTTTTTACTCATTTGTTTCTTACGAATTAATTTCTTGTTCCTTTCGCTTATTGCTTTTAAATTTCTTTAGTAGTGTAATCCTAAACCCAAAATATCTCTTTTATCTTCATTCACTTCACAAGATTCACGAAACCGAACCGACAAGATCGAATTCAACCCTCGTTGGGACTACGACCCGGGGAATTACTTCCACGAGTGATTCTTTGGTTTAAACTCTTCAACTCTTCTATACTACCAAAACACCTACATCGTCATGGATCCTAGATTTCCACATCATGTTTGTCAATTACAGCGGTCTTTATATGGTTTGAAACAGGCACCTCGTGCTTGGTTTCAACGGTTTGCATGATATGCTCTACGAGTTGGGTTTTCTTCGAGTCGATGTGACTCGTCATTATTTATATATCAGCATGGTTCTGAGGTTGCATATTATTGATATATGTTGATGATATTGTACTTACAGCCTTATCTACAGATTTACTTCGGCGTATTATATCTTCTCTACACACGGAGTTTGATATGACTGATTTGGGGGCTCTTAATTATTTTTTGGGTATTTCGGTTACTCGTGACTCTACAGGCATGTTTCTTTCTCAAAAGAAGTATGCAATGGAGCTTCTGAATCGAGCACATATGTCTTCCTGCAACCCTACTCGGACTCCGGTTGACACGGAATCCAAGCTTGGTGCTGACGGGGATCCTATATCTGATCCTACCTTATATCGTAGTCTTGCAGGTGGTTTATAGTATCTAACGTTTACTCGGCCTGATATTTCTTACGCTGTACAGCAGGTTTGTCTTCATATGCATGATCCTTGAGAGCTTCATTTTTCGGCTCTTAAGCGTACTCTCCGATATGTTTGTCGTACATTGGACTTTGGGCTTCAGTTATATGCATCATCCACTGGCTCTCTTGTGGCTTATTCTGATGCAGATTGGGCAGGTTGCCCTACTACTAGGCGTTCTACTTCAGGTTATTGTGTCTTCTTGGGGGATAATCTACTCTCATGGTCATCCAAGCGGCAACACACTCTTTCTAGATCTAGTGTCGAGGCTGAGTATTGGGGTGTTGCTAATGCAGTAGCTGAAACTGCATGGCTTCATAATCTTTTTCATGAACTTCACATGCCATTGTCATCTGCTACTCTTGTTTATTGTGACAACGTCAGTGCTATTTATTTGACCTCCAATCTTGTTCAGCATCAGCGGACCAAACACATTGAGATTGACATACATTTTGTTCGTGATATGGTTGCTCGTGGTCACGTTCGTGTTCTTCATGTGCCATCGCGTTACCAATATGATGATATATTCACCAAGGGGTTGCCGTCTGCTTTATTTGAAGAATTTCGTTCCAGTTTGAGCGTTCGGTCATCTCCCGCTCAAACTGCGGGGAAGTGTTAGACGTTAGCTTTCATATTGATTATGGGCTTGTTAAGTTTATTAGTCCTAGCCCACTTTTGTTTTATCTAGAATAATCCGAAGAGATTATATATTGTAATTATCTGTTAATGAGAAAGCAAGCCAGTTATATTTCTAATAAGTTCAGCTTATGCCGGTGGTATTCATCAGTTTGATAAGTTCAGCTTCATACTCTTATGAATAGTGAGCTGAAGGATATCATCACGGAGTAGTCTCTTCAGAAGGTTCATCTATTCAGTGAGCAAACTCAGGAACTAATCAGCTTCTTCAGCAAGCATGTTCTTCAACGAGTAAACACGTTGGACTGAATTCAAACTTGCTTGTAACTGCTTTGACCTATTCCCAATCATATGGCGTTATCTGAATAGCATTTGCTTCGACCAAACCCACGAGGAAAGATACATTAGGCAATGATATCAAAATCTTGTCTCATAGTTTTTCGCAGAAGTAAGTTAATTCGTCCATCTTGGAACAATTGAAATTTAATCCAACCAATGCTTGTAATAATACTTTGTAAATTTTGGCTCTAGTTTCTTGCTAGAGACCTTTAATAAAATTCTGCCGTTCAAGGAAAAAAACACCAAGAAACGCTAAGTTAGGGACACCAAATTAACTAAGTAATATTCCACATCAAACTAATTGAGAACATGATTATCATACATATATAACATAAACAATTAAAATTAATAAGAGGGTGCAAAAAGTTGAGAATATAATGATGCAGACTTCCAAGGTTAGGGTGTAATGGTATGGCAATCTCACTCCCAAAGTGTCAAGCGGGCCACCAGGGACGCTACGCGTCAAGCATGCTATACAGTGGGCGAAAGAGATTGCGTTGAAGATTAGATGAGAACATGTCAAAAAAGAATTTCATCGACTATTAAGGCAATGAATGAGCAAAGAAAAGAGGAAAATTACACGACTTAGAAAATGCTATACGATAGGGAACCTATTATTATGCATTTTACTTGTATTGAACCGCAGAACTGTATGCAAGAAATAACTTGCAAGGGAGCATGTTGTCTAGAATTATAAATCATTAGATCGTATGATGCAAGAATAATCACGGCAAGTTGCCTTAAAATTTTTACTATTTGAACAACGAATCACGAAAATTGATTGACAAACGTAGATAGAAGACCAAATCAATCTTCATGGCATGATTAATTAAACCAATTTTGATGTGGTTGTCAACACGAGTTTCTCAATCATATATGGCGTTATCAGAATAGCATTTGCTTCGACACCAAACACAAGGGGAAAGATACATTAGGCAATGATATCAATATCTTGTCTCATAGTTGGACTTTTCATAAAGGTAACTTAATTCATCCATCTTGGAACAGTTGGAATTTAAATCCAATCAATACTTGTAATATTACCTTGTAAAATTTTGGCTCTGCCATAGACCTTTAATAAAATTCAACCTTTCAAAAAAAAAAGCACCAAGAAACGCTAAGTTGGAGACACCAAATTAACCAGGCGTAGACTGATCACCTTTGTTGTGTAATTAGGGCCTAAATTTTCATCTTGCTAATCTGATATCGACTAAAAACTATGTACTTTCTAGTGAACATTATTAAAGAATTTTGAGCCATATCCTGTATTTGTAATCGCCCTTCATGAGATAGTGAACATCATTTTAGGGTTTTACACTTATTCTCGTTTTGAGGAAAATAAATCTAGCACAAAATATCAAAAAACCTATTATCAGTTTTGCGCTTATACTTGTTTCGAAGAAAATAAATCTAGCACAAAATATCAAAAATCTATTATCAGTTGTGTCACTAAAGTGTATTTCAATGGCTATTTGACATTTTGTGTCAAAGGAAAAAGGAATAGTATCATCTATATTTTATTTCATGGTTCAGGTGAAGAATGTAGCCACAAAAATATCATTCCCAGATCAAGTGGAGCACCCGGGAAGCTGCACATAGAACATGCTGCATTGGCCGAAAGTGAGATCAAGATTGGGTGAGAACATGGCAAAAAGGAATTCCATTCACCATTGGAGCATTCAAGAAGAAAGGTGTAGTAGGGCACACATTAAAGCATATTATCACTGTAGATTCTTACTGTATCTTTCTNATAGAGAAAAACTGGCCTAATCTCTATACGGTAACAAGCCTGAACGTCCTTTTAGGCAAACGCTGAATCGGTATGTGCGTTATCGATTTCAAGCGTAGTTATCAGTGCATAGGTTGGTTATCGGGCTGAGCTCATGATAGATGCTTGACGTATCGTCACTTAGGAGTGAGTAGGGAACTTTATAAGAGTTACGGGACTTGAACGCACTCCTACGTTCTTGTTAGGAATTACACCCTCATCCACGCAAACTCAAGCCATCACTACATTACTGTAAAGGATTACGTTAGATAGGGATGACAATCTAAGTTAAGCACGACTATTTCATCCACCACTGCCTTTGTCTTAAAACACAAAAAATTACAAAAATTAAGTATGGCTTAGAAGGCTAGATAAGTTGGGTTTAGTTGGACTATGCAAACTAATTCCGCCCTATCCTCCAAAACCAGGGAGATTTTACTGCTTCTTCATAAATAAAGAATACAAAAAGAATCTTCCTTCCACCCTTAGACCTAGGATTAGAGCTACCCTGTACGCCTAACGAACACTATTCCCTGCTGGAGAGAATGATTCAATCCCGGACTTGCCACTTACACTATACTACATCGTCACGTACACTGCCTCGGTGGGGATTGCAAGCTTCTCGAGATCCCTCGGATGAGGTAAAACGTAGTGCGTGTTGCAATCCACCGCGCATCAAAACCCATTTCCATCACCATCTTCATCTTCAGCAGCTCTTGCTTTATCTCCATCATCATCTTCATCTTCAAATTATAAAAACAACCAATAACATAAAACCCATGATAAGTTACAAACACTTTGCCTGTTCAGAAAGGAAGATAAGTATATATAGGGATTATTTTTTTTTTTTTTTTTTTTTTTTTTTTTTTGTTTCTAGTGCCCAACGTTCCAAAACCCAAAAGTAACTCCCCAACGTTCATATTTTCCAACGGTCACTTCAAACCGTGGAGGTGAAAAATACCGCTGGACCAAACCGCCGGGGCTAACCGCTGGGGTGGCGGCGGTGTTCACCGGCGGTTATGGCCAAACCGCTGTGGTTGCCACTACCCTTAGAATAACATGATATATAAGTACATTTCATTTTTTGTACCATACTTAAACTTTTATATTAAAGACTATGTATTAATTGGATCAGGATCCTCTCATGTTCATTTTAACATGAGAGGTAATGTTGTGTTATTGTTATTGTACATTTAAATTAAAATAAAATAAATGTTTTGCAATAATTACAATGTACAATCACATGAAGCATAACATTACCTTTCATGTTCATATGAACATGACAGGATCCTTTTTATGGGTTTTGCTAACAAGTGCTCACTGGGCACAAGTTAGCGGGTAGTTGTTAATAAACACAAACTTTTTAAAAAAAGAAAAAAAAAACCCATAAACTTTATTATTTAACAAAAAAAAATGCATTAAACACACATTAAATAAACTGATAAATTACTATATTGGACCATAATTTTCACATAAATAAACCAAAACATTCCTTTTATTAACATGTTAATACTCACGTGTTGCAACGAAGTGTTAGAGTTAAATTTAACGTGCTTAAATAAAACTCGTAACTAGAAACGTTCTTGTATTTCATTAATTTGCTTATATCCAAATCCAATACTTTTTGTGTATTAATCTCTGTAGTTAGATTAGTAAGGTGATTTAGGGTCTGTTTGGTTGGGGTGCTTTTGTTAGACGTTAGCATATTGATTATGGGCTTGTTAAGTTTATTAGGCCTAGCCCACTTATGTTTTATCTAGAATAATCTGAAAGAGATTATATATTGTAATTATCTGTTAATGAGAAGAAAGCCAGTTATATTTCTAATATTTCTAATATGGTATCAGAGCAAAATTGATCCTCTCCTAATATTTCTCCAATTCTCTGTTATCATCCTCTCCTAATACCGGTTCTTCATAAAATAAAAACAATAAGGTTGGTTGCTTAATTTGAATTGGCGCTTTCGTTTCGTCCTTGTTGCCGAATGGCATGAATTAAACGCATGCGCACCTTCCTGTTAAATGATGATTGGATAATGAAATTAATGGGGCCGTGGATAATAAATTGAATTGGTTGCATATGTGAATATGAGGTATTCTTGTATATTAAATTGAATTAGCTGCTTTCTTGGTCTCGTTTATTGAAATATGTTGATAGATCTGGTGTTTTAATAGTGGTTAAAGTTTGGTTGAACTTGTGGATTCAATTAATAGTTGTCGGATCTTGTTAATTCAATTATGCCTTCTGTCAACACAAATATGTCCCGAATGGCTTCTGGAAACGCTAACCGGTCCACACGAGCAACATTGCTCCCAAGGGCTTTTAGTACCATTATTCGGGATCCGACATGGAATATGGACACAGGTGCATCATCTCATCTCAATTCACATACAAGTAATTTAAATACTGTTTATAATAAATGTTTATATCCATCTGTCCGTGTTGGTGATGGTAAATCCATACCTGTTACCAACACCGGTCATAGCATCTTACCTACTCTTAATCGTCCTTTATATNATGGAATATGGACACAGGTGCATCATCTCATCTCAATTCACATACAAGTAATTTAAATACTGTTTATAATAAATGTTTATATCCATCTGTCCGTGTTGGTGATGGTAAATCCATACCTGTTACCAACACCGGTCATAGCATCTTACCTACTCTTAATCGTCCTTTATATTTGCATAATGTTCTGGTCACCCCTAATATCATCAAAAATCTTATTTCTGTTCGTCAGTTTACGAGAGATAATAATTATACTGTTGAATTTGATGCATTTTGTTTCTCTGTGAAAGATTTCTTGACCCGTCATATTCTCCTCAGATGTGATAGTTCAGGAGATCTCTACCCAGTCACTCAGCCTTCTCCTACTCCTCATGCTTTCCTTTCTGTTAGTCCTTCTACGTGGCACCAACGCCTCGGGCATCCCGGGGAAGAAGTGTTACGTTCTCTTGTTTCACGTCAGTTTATTTCTTGTAACAAAGAGAAGTCTCCTCATATTTGTCACGCTTGCCAGCTTGGCAAACATGTGAGACTTCCGTTTTCTAGTTCAAATTCTGTTGTGACTCATTCTTTTGAGATTGTTCACTCAGATATTTGGACTTCTCCTATTGTTAGTTCTGGTGGTTTTAAATATTATGTGTTATTTCTTGATCATTATTCTCATTATGTGTGGATTTATCCTTTACGCACCAAATCCGAAGTATTTAACAAGTTCTTGCATTTTCGTTCTTATGTAAATAATCAATTCAACTGTGATATTACGGCTTTTCATTGTGACCATGGTGGTGAGTTTGATAACACCAACCTCCTTCAATTATTTGCTCAACACGGCATTCAATTTAGATTCTCCTGCCCCAAAACCTCCCAACAAAATGGTAAATCGGAACGAATGATACGAACCATTAATAATACCATACGCACTCTTCTTTTCCAAGCTCACCTTCCATCAACCTTTTGGGTCGAAGCATTACATATGGCTGCATACTTACTAAACCTCTTTCCCTCCACCGCCATTCAAAATGAAATACCTTGTACCAAATTATTCCACAAACAACCCGACTATTCTCGTTTACGTGTTTTTGGATGTCTTTGTTACCCACACCTTTACCCTTCACACAAACTTGCACCTCGTGCCACCCCATGCATTTTTTTGGGATATCCCGCTTATCACCATGGGTATCGATGCCTAGACCTTTCCACTAACAAATTTATACTTTCTCGCCATGTAACCTTTGATGAACTTCAATTTCCATATGCCTCGATCACATCCGCTAATCCACCATCTTATACTTTTCTAGACCCTGAACCTTCACCTATTACTCGTTATGCTATATTTAACCCAAACCCAAGCACAACGACACAAGACACCCCTTCGGCCCAACAAGAACCGAGATCTCCTATTTTGGCCCAACACGAACCCGCATCACCAACCCCCCCTACGGCCCAGTCTAGCTCAGTCCAATCCACTGCTCCACATACCAACTCACCATTGGGTCACACGACCCAATCCGACTCAACCACACTTCCGCACCAACCCACCATTCAATCGGCCCAATCTACTTCCGACCCCAATACCATACACCAACCCACTCGAACTCATCCTATGGTCACACGTGCTCAAGTTGGCACAGTTAAGCCTAATCCTCGTTTTCATGGCCATACCTCTCACATTTCTCCTCTCCCTAAATCTCCTGCTGCTGCTTTATCCGATCCTAATTGGCGAGATGCTATGTACGATGAGTATAATGCATTAATTAGAAATAGTACTTGGATTCTTGTTCCGAAACCACCTAATGCTAATGTGGTTCGGTCTATGTGGTTGTTTCGGCACAAATATCATGCTGATGGTTCTTTGAGCAGGTATAAGGCTCGTCTCGTTGTTAATGGACGGAGCCAACAATATGGTGTTGATTGTGATGATACATTTAGTCCGGTTGTTAAGCCGACAACTATTCGTACTGTTCTCAGCCTTGCATTATCTGGGAATTGGCCTATTCATCAGCTTGACGTTAAGAATGCTTTTCTTAACAAGGATCTTTCCGAGACTGTTTATATGTACCAACCACCCGGGTTTGTGGATTGGTATGTGTTAATTCACATACCTTTTTCATGGCCAAATACGACCCAAATAGACTAATATTGCTAACAAATGCCAAAGAAAAGTGTGTTTTTGTGTTTGTGATCGTGCAAGAGTGGATATTCTATAAACGGCACCAAAATCAACCAAAAAGCCTAAAACGAGCACGAGATTTGGAAAAGTGTCAAAAGCCGAAGCCAAGCAATCTATCTACGAAAAAGCCCAAAACGACAATTCAAATCCTTAAAGATTCAAAGAATGACAAAAGAGACCCTTAGTGGAAGCGTGAAGATATTGACAAGAAAAATACTCCAAGTATTCACAAGTTGTCGATTTTGATCCTTTGAAGAACTTGGGAAGAAAAGTCAACTCAAATCCTCCAAGTTACAAGAAATGCATTAGGATCGTTCTCGGTCGTTACGTTTAATATTAAGTTGTATTAGTTACATTTTATAATGTTTTAAGCTTGAATTTCATGTTGTGTAAAGGTCTAGGGGTTAATGTGCAACAATGTAAAAGATTAGAGAAGCTCTAGCCCCTAGCCTATAAATAGAGATGTAAGCCTCATTTGAGAGGGGGGTTAGTCCTAGAGTTAATTTTTGTCTAGTCTTAGTTTTATTAATGAAGTATGTGTTTTATTTTACTTTCTCTCTAAGTCTTTATCTCTCTAAAAGTCTTTAATTTTTAGTTGTTAAATTCATGTTTTTATTGGTGAGATTTATTGTTTATGGTTAAACTAGGTTGTTTAGTAATAAATTTGGTTGAAAAACATTAGTCTTAGGCTTTATTTTTGGATCAAAATAGTGTTTTGTCACGTACTTTATCGAGTATGGGATGAAAATATCGAGTATGGATTCCTAAATTTAAGTATTTTCGAGTAAGGTTTTGCATTTTATCGAGTATGCTTAATTTTTTATCGAATAAGAATTTTCTGTCGAGTATAGATTAAAAAATTAGTTATCGAGTAAGGTCAGTAGAGTTTTATCGAATATTTCTTTTCGAAATTATCGAGTAAGGTTTGACTTAAAAGTTTTCGAGTATGTTCAAAAGTCCTTATTAACAAGTATTGTTTTATTAAGTTTTTTTTTAATCGAGTAAGTAATATTAATAAAATAGATTATCGATTAAGGTCTAGAACATAAATAAGAAAAAGTATCATGTGAGCAGATTTGTTTATTAATGTATCGAGTATGGTATTTTAGTTTTGTCGAGTGTTGACTTTTTGATTTTATGGAGTATTGTTTATCAAGCATTGTTTTTATCAAGTATCATTTTCATTTGGTGAGTTAGCCAAGATTATCGAGTTCGATAATCACCCCTCATCGTTTATCGAGTTAGGTCTTTTCTTTTTAAAATCTAAACGTTACTATGCCGAAATTTTTATAAATTTATCAAGTAAGGATTTTTATTATCAAGTAACTTTACCAAGTAAGATTTTCGTACATGTCTTTTATTTCCTAGTTAGCCACTATTAATTTGTCATTTCTTTTATTTCTTTTAATTAAGTTTTTATATCATTTCCATTTCTAAAAAAAAAAAAAAAAAAAAAAAAAAAAAAAAAAAAAAAAAAAAAAAAAAAAAAAAAAAAAAA
>LBNU01008717.1:39335-60366 GCA_014162995.1 Artemisia annua | reverse complement strand
ATCTACAGATTTACTTCGGCGTATTATATCTTCTCTACACACGGAGTTTGATATGACTGATTTGGGGGCTCTTAATTATTTTTTGGGTATTTCGGTTACTCGTGACTCTACAGGCATGTTTCTTTCTCAAAAGAAGTATGCAATGGAGCTTCTGAATCGAGCACATATGTCTTCCTGCAACCCTACTCGGACTCCGGTTGACACGGAATCCAAGCTTGGTGCTGACGGGGATCCTATATCTGATCCTACCTTATATCGTAGTCTTGCAGGTGGTTTATAGTATCTAACGTTTACTCGGCCTGATATTTCTTACGCTGTACAGCAGGTTTGTCTTCATATGCATGATCCTTGAGAGCTTCATTTTTCGGCTCTTAAGCGTACTCTCCGATATGTTTGTCGTACATTGGACTTTGGGCTTCAGTTATATGCATCATCCACTGGCTCTCTTGTGGCTTATTCTGATGCAGATTGGGCAGGTTGCCCTACTACTAGGCGTTCTACTTCAGGTTATTGTGTCTTCTTGGGGGATAATCTACTCTCTTGGTCATCCAAGCGGCAACACACTCTTTCTAGATCTAGTGTCGAGGCTGAGTTTTGGGGTGTTGCTAATGCAGTAGCTGAAACTGCATGGCTTCATAATCTTTTTCATGAACTTCACATGCCATTGTCATCTGCTACTCTTGTTTATTGTGACAACGTCAGTGCTATTTATTTGACCTCCAATCTTGTTCAGCATCAGCGGACCAAACACATTGAGATTGACATACATTTTGTTCGTGATATGGTTGCTCGTGGTCACGTTCGTGTTCTTCATGTGCCATCGCGTGACCAATATGATGATATATTCACCAAGGGGTTGCCGTCTGCTTTATTTGAAGAATTTCGTTCCAGTTTGAGCGTTCGGTCATCTCCCGCTCAAACTGCGGGGAAGTGTTAGACGTTAGCTTTCATATTGATTATGGGCTTGTTAAGTTTATTAGTCCTAGCCCACTTTTGTTTTATCTAGAATAATCCGAAGAGATTATATATTGTAATTATCTGTTAATGAGAAAGCAAGCCAGTTATATTTCTAATAAGTTCAGCTTATGCCGGTGGTATTCATCAGTTTGATAAGTTCAGCTTCATACTCTTATGAATAGTGAGCTGAAGGATATCATCACGGAGTAGTCTCTTCAGAAGGTTCATCTATTCAGTGAGCAAACTCAGGAACTAATCAGCTTCTTCAGCAAGCATGTTCTTCAACGAGTAAACACGTTGGACTGAATTCAAACTTGCTTGTAACTGCTTTGACCTATTCCCAATCATATGGCGTTATCTGAATAGCATTTGCTTCGACCAAACCCACGAGGAAAGATACATTAGGCAATGATATCAAAATCTTGTCTCATAGTTTTTCGCAGAAGTAAGTTAATTCGTCCATCTTGGAACAATTGAAATTTAATCCAACCAATGCTTGTAATAATACTTTGTAAATTTTGGCTCTAGTTTCTTGCTAGAGACCTTTAATAAAATTCTGCCGTTCAAGGAAAAAAACACCAAGAAACGCTAAGTTAGGGACACCAAATTAACTAAGTAATATTCCACATCAAACTAATTGAGAACATGATTATCATACATATATAACATAAACAATTAAAATTAATAAGAGGGTGCAAAAAGTTGAGAATATAATGATGCAGACTTCCAAGGTTAGGGTGTAATGGTATGGCAATCTCACTCCCAAAGTGTCAAGCGGGCCACCAGGGACGCTACGCGTCAAGCATGCTATACAGTGGGCGAAAGAGATTGCGTTGAAGATTAGATGAGAACATGTCAAAAAAGAATTTCATCGACTATTAAGGCAATGAATGAGCAAAGAAAAGAGGAAAATTACACGACTTAGAAAATGCTATACGATAGGGAACCTATTATTATGCATTTTACTTGTATTGAACCGCAGAACTGTATGCAAGAAATAACTTGCAAGGGAGCATGTTGTCTAGAATTATAAATCATTAGATCGTATGATGCAAGAATAATCACGGCAAGTTGCCTTAAAATTTTTACTATTTGAACAACGAATCACGAAAATTGATTGACAAACGTAGATAGAAGACCAAATCAATCTTCATGGCATGATTAATTAAACCAATTTTGATGTGGTTGTCAACACGAGTTTCTCAATCTATATATGGCGTTATCGGAATAGCATTTGCTTCGACCCAAACACAAGGGGAAAGATACATTAGGCAATGATATCAATATCTTGTCTCATAGTTGGACTTTTCATAAAGGTAACTTAATTCGTCCATCTTGGAACAATTGGAATTTAAATCTAAAATACTTGTAATATTACCTTGTAAATTTTTGGCTCTGCCAGAGACCTTTAATGAAATTCAACCGTTCAAAAAAAAAAAGCACCAATAAACGCTAAGTTGGAGACACCAAATTAACCAGGCGTAGACTGATCACCTTTGTTGTGCAAGGGCCTAAATTTTCATCTTGCTAATCTGATATCGACTAAAAACTATGTACCTTCTAGTGAACATTATTAAAGAATTTTGAGTCATATCCTGTATTTGTAATCGCCCTTCATGAGATAGTGAACAACCTTTTAGGGTTTTACACTTATTCTCGTTTTGAGGAAAATAAATCTAGCACAAAATATCAAAAAACCTATTATCAGTTTTGCACTTATACTCGTTTCGAAGAAAATAAATCTAGCACAAAATATCAAAAATCTATTATCGGTTGTGTCACTAATGTGTATTTCAATGGCTATTTGACATTTTGTGTCAAAGGAAAAAAGGAATAGTATCATCTATATTTTATTTCATGGTTCAGGTGAATGTAGCCACAAAAAAGATCATTCCCAGATCAAGTGGAGCACCCGGGAAGCTGCACATAGAACATGCTGCATTGGCCGAAAGTGAGATCAAGATTGGGTGAGAACATGGCAAAAAGGAATTCCATTCACCATTGGAGCATTCAAGAAGAAAGGTGTAGTAGGGCACACATTAAAGCATATTATCACTGTAGATTCTTACTGTATCTTTCTTTTTTTTAGAACGGCATATAACATTACTGTATCTTTCTGCTTTCGCAGCATGTAAATATCCACCTTAATCTCATGATCTTCCTATATATAAGGATGGTTGGGCTAATTAAAGGTTAAATAAAAGCATAAAGTGCAATAGTAATATGATCTAACTGATATGACTAACATGGAAATTGTTGCATCATTTGGTACAAGTATGATATGAGTGATTTGAGGCTTAACCATGAAAACTTAGCTTTATGGTCCTAATGATCCCAATTATACAACTAACTAATCCCATATCTACTTTACAGACAGTGCTATATGCCCATAAAGGAGGTATATATGGCATGCTTACCCAAACTTATCATATCGATCAACATGAGCAATTAACTAAAGCATAGTATATATATAAAGCACGTATACTTTAAGTTACTTTACTGCCCAAGATACTTGGTGGGGTGAGGGTGTGTTAAGCTTTGATTGCTTGTTACTTTCATCGCCGTATTCCTTTAACTTTTTTTTGACTATCTTTTTTAAAAATTTAAAGATGAAAAGCCACCCTAATACTATGTATAGTCTTCTTCATCTCTAATGGCATATTAATCATATCTTAATTAACTATAGTGTATGTGTACATGTAAATGTCCACATAACATAACACAAGACTAAAACTTGAATATATAAAGTAACTTTATGATATGAACAATTTAATTTCGTCAGCTAATTAAGAACTATTTTCTGCTAGTAGTTCTAGCTAATTCGATGTCTTAGCAGTTTAATGAAATATGCACCACTTTGCTATCTATGGAAAACTAAACTTGAATCATATTATATGTTCCTTGTGACAACGTTAATAGATTAGGAGATACATGTCGATATAAATGTGATAACACGCAATTTTTTTTTTGGGTAAAGGGGAGTAATCCTGCACCCTGGTAAATATATTAACCAAAAACTTTTAAGTACAATGGATATGGGTGAAGTCCCACATCTCAGCCCGTTACATAGGCTAAAAGCTTACATAACAAGATACTTCCTAATTTCTAAAAATAGAAATCAAACCACAACGCAAATGATAACATAAGAACAACGAGATAAATTACTTCCTAGGGCCTTGAAGCTTGGTACCATACATGGCATTAAAAGCATCCAAAATTACCAGGAAGATCATACACCTGGTTCGCATAATCATCGTAGTCATCATAATCTTGTTCCAACTCTTGCCCCCCACCAAAAATNGCGCTTATACTTGTTTCGAAGAAAATAAATCTAGCACAAAATATCAAAAATCTATTATCAGTTGTGTCACTAAAGTGTATTTCAATGGCTATTTGACATTTTGTGTCAAAGGAAAAAGGAATAGTATCATCTATATTTTATTTCATGGTTCAGGTGAAGAATGTAGCCACAAAAATATCATTCCCAGATCAAGTGGAGCACCCGGGAAGCTGCACATAGAACATGCTGCATTGGCCGAAAGTGAGATCAAGATTGGGTGAGAACATGGCAAAAAGGAATTCCATTCACCATTGGAGCATTCAAGAAGAAAGGTGTAGTAGGGCACACATTAAAGCATATTATCACTGTAGATTCTTACTGTATCTTTCTGCTTTCGCAGCATGTAAATATCCACCTTAATCTCATGATCTTTCTATATATAAGGATGGTTGGGCTAATTAAAGGTTAAATAAAAGCATAAAGTGCAATAGTAATATGATCTAACTGATATGATTAACATGGAAATTGTTGCATCATTTGGTACAAGTATGATGTGAGTGATTTGAGGCTTAACCATGAAAACTTTATGGTCCTAATGATCCCAATTAATTATACAACTAACTAATCTCATATCTACCATATGTGCCCATAAAGGAGGTGCTTACCCAAACTTATCAACTTGAGCTTAACTAAAGCATAGTATATATATAAAGCACGTATACTTTAAGTTACTTTACTGCCCAAGATACTTGGTGGGGTGAGAGTGTGTTAAGCTTTGATTGCTTGTTACTTTCATCGCTGTATTCCTTTAACTTTTTTTGACTATCTTTTTTAAAAATTTTAAGATGAAAAGCCACCCTAATACTATGTATAGTCTTCTTCATCTCTAATGGCATATTAATCATATCTTAATTAACTATAGTGTATGTGTACATGTAAATGTCCACATAACATAACACAAGACTAATTGTAGGATAACTTGAATATATAAAGTAATTATATAACTTTATGATATGAACAATTTAATTTCGTCAGCTAGTTAAGAACAATTTTCTGCTAGTAGTTCTAGCTAATTCGATGTATTAGCAGTTTAATGAAATATGCACCACTTTGCTATCTATGGAAAACTAAACTTGAATCATATTATATGTTCCTTGTGACAACGTTAATAGATTAGGAGATACATGTCGATATAAATGTGATAACACGCAATTGGGTCCCTCATTTGTGGATCTTGAACTACATAGAATTAAACTAGTGCAAATGAATTGTAGCTTTCCGTTCGACTTTGTGTGCAAAAGTAAGCACTAGCTGAAAAACATGATAAACATAGTTTAAACTAACGGGCACGAGTGACTACTTCTATTGAATGTGAAAGGTTTTTTGACCATTTGATTTTACCTTCTACTTATATATGATGTGTTGTGTTACAATTATAACCACATAATTTAAGAAGTTGGTTGAATGTCAGGTAATATTCAATTTGTTGTGAATGAGCTGCGACGATACATAAGGTTTATTGTTAAAAGACACGCAATTGTGCATCTCATCTTATCAAAGTGTCACTTTAGTTTGCATACAAATTAAAGTGGCATATAAGTAAGAATCCATCTAGAATGTTGGGCGATATGGGCCAAAGGCAAAAGAGAGAGCACCATAAATATTTATATAAATGATATACTGTATCAGAGTTGTGATAACGCCTGGTGCTTAATGCAAGAAAGGTAATTGTTAATTTTTTCCAGAGTCTGATGACACTCACAAAGCAACCTTTTCAAAAGGAGAATCGAATCGAATCGAATTAAGAGATCGACAGGATTAGATCTTGAACTACGCAATTGGGTCCCTCATTTGTGGATCTTGAACTACATAGAATTAAACTAGTGCAAATGAATTGTAACTTTCCGTTCGACTTTGTGTGCAAAAGTAAGCACTAGCTGAAAAACATGATAAACATAGTTTAAACTAAGGGGCACGAGGAGTGACTACTTCTATTGAATGTGAAAGGTTTTTTGACCATTTGATTTTACCTTCTACTTATATATGATGTGTTGTGTTACAATTATAACCACATAATTTAAGAAGTTGGTTGAATGTCAGGTAATATTCAATTTGTTGTGAATGAGCTGCGACGATACATAAGGTTTTGTTAAAAGACACGCAATTGTGCATCTCATCTTATCAAAGTGCTACTTTAGTTTGCATACAAATTAAAGTGGCATATAAGTAAGAATCCATCTAGAATGTTGGGCGATATGGGCCAAAGGCAAAAGAGAGAGCACCATAAATATCTATATAAATGATATACTGTATCAGAGTTGTGATAACGCCTGGTGCTTAATGCAAGAAAGGTAATTGTTAATTTTTTCCAGAGTCTGATGACACTCACAAAGCAACCTTTTCAAAAGGAGAATCGAATCGAATCGAATCGAGTCTTCTCGAGACAAATCATTTCATAGCTCAGAATGAGAAACTCGAATTGAATTCTATACTTGTTTTCTGTAATCATGTTATCTGGAACTTCTTCGGTCCAACAATCATTTCAACTTTGCATCAACATGTTCTCTAATATCATTACCAGTCAACACAATATCATTTGCAAAAAGCAAATATATCATGATAAATATCTTCTTCTATATTCATGATAATCATTTATGAAACTTTAATGCTAACTAATGCTTGGTGTAAGATTTGAGACATTTATGAAACTTTAGTGCTAACTAATGCTTGGTGTAATTTTGAGAGATCATCATGTCAATCAAATAGATATGGCCTTATCTAACATGAAAAAAGAAGATACAATCAATAGAGAATATTAAACACTGATTCTTGATTATCAATAGAGAATATTAAACACTGATTCTTGATTTGAAATAATATATAGAGATAGGGAAAAAGAACAGATTAAAACCACATCTCTTCAATTCTAAATGAGGACTTTTTTACTCGCGCTCCTTTACGGGGAGCGGGTTTTACGTGAATTTTTTTTTTTGTTACACAAACATTCCTTGGATTTAACGAAAGTATCATTTCTAAAATCAGTAGGTAACTACAAGGATTCATGTACATCACACAAATAGTCCTTAGATTCAACATAGGAATTGTGTTACTGTTTCTAATGGCAAGTGTTCATTACACAAACAGTCCCTAGATTTAATGTATGGATTGTTTCCGTAATCACAAGTAACAAGAGGGACATTTTTTTTGCAACTTTGGGGACTTTTTTTGCAACACACGTAAATCGAAGGGACGTTTATTTTTTTATTATTTTTTTTATTTTTTTTTTACACTAACAGTCTTTTGATTTAACTTAGGGATTTTTTATTTAATCGAAAGTAAACGGTAAAGGCATCTTTTGCAATTTTCCAGAGACTGTTTTTCATCGTAAGTAAACCATGTGGACCAATTTTGCCATTTTTGTTTGATATTCGCTATATCGGGTGAATCTTGTTGCTGATAGCAGATGGACCAATTTTTTTACAAATTAATAACTTATTGTCACATCTATTTAGTCACATAGTTAGTTATATTTTTAGACATCCTAATAATTTTCCATACATGCATAAAATGTCATGAAAAGAATCTTTGAGAATTCTATATAAGGGTGAAAGCCCTCCACTTCTTGTCACACATCAAATCATGCACACAATTATGTAATTGATGGTACTTGTAGTGCCACCAACCAAATATTTAAATGTGGCCTGTGTATCTAATTCAAGAAAGCTTTCTACATATATACAAGGGTTTCACCTTCTATATATGGCAGTGTGCAACTTATCAAAGCAACAACAAATGTTCGGTCTACACATGATGGGAAACGATAAAGGTAAGGAGTCGTGACAGAAGAGAGTGAGCACCCATCGCCTTTCTTGCAAATTATGAGATTCATAAGCTTTAAGTGATGTGTGCTCACCCTCTATCTGTCACGGGCTCTACTCTTTGTTCTCTCTGATACTTCCTTTAGTATTTCAAGTTATATCTAAGGATTAATGGCATTCCGTAAATGTGTGCAGTATATATCAGCTAGAATATACAAGGTTAACAAGGAATATAGCCTTAAATTGTACTATTTTCGTTCTAAAATAAGTATACATTCACATCTAACAGCTATGACGCACTTGATGGTTATTGTATTGTTGACCTGTTGGGTGATAATTTGGCTAGCCCATACACATCGTAACCAGCCTATTCTCTAGTCTAATGCTCTAAGGGCACGTTTGGTAGAGAGAATTTCAGATAATAGAAATGGAGCAGAGAATATAAATTCAGAGAATAGAAATCAGTAGAGAATTTTGTTCAATTCTAATGTTTGGTAACAACAGAGACTTGATCCGAGAAATAAAAAAATATATATATATATTTGTTGATTTTTTTTTTTTTAAATTTATTTTTTCTAAATAACAATTCTAAAAAAATATATTAAAAAAATATATTTTTATAAATTATTTTTTATTTTTAATTTATTTTTTTTAAAATTTAATTTTTTTAAAAAAAACTTATTTTTAAAAAAAATTATTTAAAAAAAATGTTAATTAATTTTTTTATAAAAATTATTTAAAATTTTTTATTTTTTCTAAATAACAATTCTAAAAAAATATATTTAAAAAAAATATTTTTTTAATTTATTTAAAAAAAACTTATTTTTTTTTTAAATTTATTTAAAAAAAATAATTTATTTTTTTAAATTTATTTTTTATAAAAATTATTTTTTCTAAATAACAATTTTAAAAAAAATATATTTTCAAAAAAAAATATTTTTTTAAATTATTTTTTATAAAAGAATTATTTTTAAAAAAAATATTTTTAAAAAACGTATTTATGTTGTTAAAAAAAATNAAAAAAAAAAAAAAAAAAAAGCCATCGAGAGTTCCCATTTCCACTACAAACAAGATGGAAATGAAAATACAAAGGAACAAATTCTTGAGAATTCCAATTTCTCCGCTTTTTTATTTCCCTGTCTAACCAAACACGAGATATGATGCTATTTCCTTTTCTCTACCTTCAACTCTCTCTACCAAACACACCCTATTTTTTTAATATATTTTTTTAGAATTGTTATTTAGAAAAAATAAATTTTAAAAAAAAATCAACAAATATATATATTTTTTTTTATTTCTCGGATCAAGTCTCTGTTGTTACCAAACATTAGAATTGAACAAAATTCTCTACTGATTTCTATTCTCTGAATTTATATTCTCTGCTCCATTTTTATTCTCTGAAATTCTCTCTACCAAACGTGCCCTAATAGTATACAATTTGAATTTCACTAGCTCAAAGATGTATAAAACAAAAATAATAAACGTGTTGAAACTGAATATTGTCTACTTACCTCCTAATTAAAGTAGGTTGTTTTCATCTTTTTATTTGTAATTCAGGTTTTGTTCACTTTTGGAAACAGATATATTATTTACAGGTTTTGTTAAACACAACCCAATAGGTTGTGCATAAGTCTTCTATAAATATATAATTAATATTTAATAAACTCTAAAAATTCCATAGTTAACATAACTTACCTTTTTTATAATGATTAAAATTATATAATTATGGACTATATGAGTTCATTCATTGTCATTTTCATAAATTTGGAATGCTTATGTTTAACAAAACCCTAAACGGATGAATTATTTGATCCATGCTAAATCTTCACTTTTAACTGTTCAAATTCGTATCTAGGTGAAACTTCGAGTTAAAGACGTACAAGTCTGACTCCTCCCAAACTAACCAGTCAACCAGGTGTGGTCAACTAAGTCAAATGAGGGAGAGAGTGATCAATTAATAATCCGGTGTAAGCACAGTGTATTCCCGGGTCGTTATATCCCAGCGAGATTGAAATTGTGATTTTGAAAACGTTCTGGAATGAGTGATTTGTGAATAGTAACAAGATAATGATTGGATTGATTTACACTAATGGAAATGAGATAAATAACAGATATTAACAATTATTGGGAATCAGATAAACTAAAAACGTAATCAGAATTAAAACAAACGTAAACGCGTACTGAGAAAAGGACAAACTAAGCAAAAATAAACTTGAGGGGGTGAAAATGACTTTTTACAAACTTAATATTAAAAGAAAATTTAATAAAAAAGAAAAATATTTTTTTTGATTATTTTATTATTTAATATTAATTAAAAACTATTTAATACTTATAATAACTATTTAACTTAAACTAAATATAATATAATATTAATTAAAACTAAGAAAATGAAAATTTATTTTTAAAAACTCTAAAATAACTTAAAAATGATATAAAAACTAAAAATATGTATTTTTGTCTTTTTCTGAATTTAATATTAATTAATTACTAATTATTTATTAATTAACTAATTAACTAATTTAAATTACTAATAATACTAAAAATGACTTAGATAATTATGAAAGATTTTTTAAAACTAATTAACTAATACAGGAACCTTAAAACATTATAAAAAGTTTATAAAAATTATTATTAAACTATTTTACTAATTATTTACTTAACTACCAATTAAAAGCTAGTTAAACTAATTTAATTGAGAAAATAGCAAATGAAAAGAGAAAATTGCAAACTTAATTTTTACAGAAGCTTAATAATATATAAAAGCTAGGAAAAGTATAAAAACTAGGTAGTGCTTAATAAAAACTAATTTTGCTATTTAATACTTAAATATTAGTAAAACTAATATTAAATCTAATAAATACTAAATGACAAGATAAAATTCTGGAAAAATTACTAGAAATACTTTAATATAAAAGAAAATTAATAAAAATATAAAAATACAAATCACTTAAAAAAATCTAAAAAGGAAAATCAAAAAGATAATTAATATTAAATAGAAACTATCACTTAATTTTAAATTGGATTTTTCTGGTTTTTCTTTTGGAAAACTATTAAACAACTAAAAATAAGAAACTTTTGTAAAGACACAACTTTCAGAGCTTAAAAATAAGCTATATGGACACTAAAAGCTTGGGCAGTTGACTTATTGTTGACTTTTGCAAGAAATAAGCTCAAATGAGTTCAAGTGGGGTCCACAGTGATGGATTATGGTGCAAGCAAGTTACTAGAACTGGTATAAAGCTAAATCAACAAGAAATATGCACTGAATAAGCTACAAGCTCAAAATAAGCACTTGGAATACTTGTTACTGAGACAGACATGGGACAACATGCAGGCTTGTGTGAGGCCCACAATGATGATTGGAAGCCAAAAACAAAAGTTATTCCTAAAAGCCACCCAGATGAGCTTTCTAAAAAGCTAAGGTTCAGCCCTTGGGTCCCACTAATAAGCACTAGGGGGAGGCATGAAGTTGGGTGGTGTATGCTGAGTACTTAGTGTAAAAGGGTAAATGGGACAAAGTTAAAGGGGGAGAGCAACCCTACCCAATAAGCTACAAAGCTGAAAATAAGCCCTGAGCCCTCAATACTAGCTTATTGGCTTTCTAAAAATCTAAAAACCATGGGGTGGGGTCCACAGATAAACTAGCTATGAGCTTATGAAGTTGGGTCTGTTTCCTGGTGCAGGGGAGGTTTTAAGCAACAGGCTCAAAAGAAGCTATCAAAATAAGCAGATAGAAAAATCTAAAAATTGAAATACAATATGTCCAACAAAGCTGAGCTTCTATATTTTAAGAATCCAGAAGCATATGAGCTAAAACTAATTATAGAAAGCATGAAAAATCGTGCCAGTTGAGGAAAACCTTATGAACTATGCTACTTTGACTTTTATGAAAAACATGATTAGTTGACTAATATGGATTTTAATTGCTCCTAAGTGACTAAACATGTAATATTAAGCTACTATGAGATGAACTAAAGCTATTACAACAACTTTTAAACTGATTTGTGTGATTATGGATCTTAAAAATCTCACAGTTAACAAAAAATTGGAGAGATCATATAAAGTTTTGACTTTTTTTTGCAAATGACCTCTGGATTTTAGACTTCTAATGTTCTATTGGGACCTGTTGTGGTATGTTTCAACAACAAATAACAATAAAAACAAATTTCAGCACAGATAAACCCACAAATCCAAACACCCCTTATAGATATGGAAGATTTGATTTTTGAAGCATATGACTGATTAAGACCATGCAAATGATTCCAAATTTTATACTAAGATAGAATGAGATCCTATAATCATAAAAACACAGTGAACAACAACATAACACAAGAATCTCATAAAATGAGCTTTGACAGTGAAAATGACAATTATGCGTAAACAAGTATCTTAATGAGCAACATGTAATATAAAGCTACAAAACAACTTTAAAACACCAAATTAACTCAGAACAACATAAATAAACAACTATTAGATCTTGTACAGTACTTTTGCAATAAAATAGAAAAATGGCTTACAAATGGAATTGTGTGATCCAAAGCCAAGAACCAAGGACACAACTGACCTAATGTCTCTTATGAGACTCTAAACCAAAGGCAATCCATTATTTCCTCTGCTCCACTGTTCATTCATCTTCTTGAGTGATTTTTTATTTTTCATTGATTTTCTTGTTATTTTTGAATATTTTTGAGATATTGGTTTAAATGCTTACAGAGCTTATAAAAGCTTTATAACAAGCCAAACTAACTTGAATGGATCAATAAACAAAGGCTTTTAACAACTTTTAGATTAAGATGAGAATTTCATTAGAATTTGCATAAACTGCATTAGAACTGGAAACTTTAAATTGAGGTTCAAGAAAGTTATTATTACACTAAAAAGACAGTTTACAACCTTCTTTAACTAAGAACTACAACTGAGAAATGAAATTATACTAAAACGACATGTTTACACTAAGTTACATCTAAATTAATTAACTAACTCTTCTCTTTCTTCTTTTCTTCACTTTTATAGAGCCATGTGGAGTTCTGAGTTATTCCCACTCAATTGTAGACCCTTGGATTGGCTTCTTTTGATCCTGTCCCTTGATTTTGCTTTTTGCATAGCTTCCTCAAAATTCTTATGCGCCCTAGCAATCAATTGTTCCACATTAGGTTGAACAACAGTAACTGAGTATCAACACCTTTAGATGGATCAAGTGAACCCGGCTTCACTTGTTCATGAACATGTTCACAAACATCACTAGCACCAGGTGCACCAGGTGCACCAGCAGCAGAAACATTGTTATCATTGATAATATTAGTCGTACTATTAGCAATATTCTCCTCTTGGCTTGAAGCACCATTCTCACCATCCCCAGCATTCGAACGAGATCCACTAGAGACATCTCCTTTTTTCTTTTTCTTCTTTTCACCTCCCCCACCCGAATCTAAAAACCCAGACTTCATCATCACAACAGCAGGAACAAATAAACTAGAAGTACAAGTAGCGTCTAACTTCAATTAACGCATGATAACCCTAAAACTTAGGGTTTAGGAACGATCAGACCAGACCAGAAGAAAAACCCTATATTAGAGATTAGGACTAAACCCTAACTATCCTTCGAACTTAATCTAACACACAGGAGACGAGTAATCAAGGATAAACCAGGATTAGATCGATACCGTATAAGAGATTAGAGATCGACAGGAGTAGAAAAAGATTTAGGGAATCGACTTTTGAGGGAGTCCCCCTTCCCCCTTTATTTTATGCATAAGGGTGCGTTTGGTATCCCACTATGGGAATGAGACTATGACTATGAAAGTGATTAAAGGTGTTTGTTTAAGATGAGGTGGCCCATGGGGGCCACCGCTATGGTAATGAATGATAGATATAATCCATACTCCATATACATTAAGAGAGCTAGGTACGGGTCTTTCATAGGTGATGGACACACCACTACTATCAAACTCATACCCATTGTCATTCATACCCATTTGTTGAATGCTTTCTTTGTTCATTTTCATTTTCCAATAATATAATGTTTCTTCTATTTAATTTTTTTTTTGTNTTATATAAATGATATACTGTATCAGAGTTGTGATAACGCCTGGTGCTTAATGCAAGAAAGGTAATTGTTAATTTTTTCCAGAGTCTGATGACACTCACAAAGCAACCTTTTCAAAAGGAGAATCGAATCGAATCGAATCGAGTCTTCTCGAGACAAATCATTTCATAGCTCAGAATGAGAAACTCGAATTGAATTCTATACTTGTTTTCTGTAATCATGTTATCTGGAACTTCTTCGGTCCAACAATCATTTCAACTTTGCATCAACATGTTCTCTAATATCATTACCAGTCAACACAATATCATTTGCAAAAAGCAAATATATCATGATAAATATCTTCTTCTATATTCATGATAATCATTTATGAAACTTTAATGCTAACTAATGCTTGGTGTAAGATTTGAGACATTTATGAAACTTTAGTGCTAACTAATGCTTGGTGTAATTTTGAGAGATCATCATGTCAATCAAATAGATATGGCCTTATCTAACATGAAAAAAGAAGATACAATCAATAGAGAATATTAAACACTGATTCTTGATTATCAATAGAGAATATTAAACACTGATTCTTGATTTGAAATAATATATAGAGATAGGGAAAAAGAACAGATTAAAACCACATCTCTTCAATTCTAAATGAGGACTTTTTTACTCGCGCTCCTTTACGGGGAGCGGGTTTTACGTGAATTTTTTTTTTGTTACACAAACATTCCTTGGATTTAACGAAAGTATCATTTCTAAAATCAGTAGGTAACTACAAGGATTCATGTACATCACACAAATAGTCCTTAGATTCAACATAGGAATTGTGTTTGTAATGGCAAGTGTTCATTACACAAGCAGTCCCTAGATTTAATGTATGGATTGTTTCCGTAATCACAAGTAACAAGAGGGACGTTTTTTTTTTTTTGCAACTTTGGGGACTTTTTTTGCAACACACGTAAATCGAAGGGACGTTTATGATTTATTTTTATTTTTTTTTTATTTATTTATTTTTTTTTTTTGTTTACACTAACAGTCTTTTGATTAACTTAGGGATTGTTTATTTAATCGAAAGTAAACGGTAAAGGCATCTTTTGCAATTTTCCAGAGACTGTTTTTCATCGTAAGTAAACCATGTGGACCAATTTTGCCATTTTTGTTTGATATTCGCTATATCGGGTGAATATTAAACCTTTGACAAATGTTTAATATAAAGAGCATTGATTGGGATACTTAACTGGTATGCTTAATTATATGCCTAAACATATGTATCAGCATCTTGTTGCTGATAGCAGATGGACCAATTTTTTTTTACAAACTAATAACTTATTGTCACATCTATTTAGTCACATAGTTAGTCATATTTTTATACATCCTAATAATTTTCCATACATAAAATGTCATGAAAAGAATCTTTGAGAATTCTATACAAGGGTGAAAGCCCTCCACTTCTTGTCACACATCAAATCATGCAAACAATTATGTAATTGATGGTACTTGTAGTGCCACCAACCAAATATTTAAATGTGGCCTGTGTATCTAATTCAAGAAAGCTTTCTACATATATACAAGGGTTTCACCTTCTATATATGGCAGTGTGCAACTTATCAAAGCAACAACAAATGTTCGGTCTACACATGATGGGAAACTATAAAGGTAAGGAGTCGTGACAGAAGAGAGTGAGCACCCATCGCCTTTCTTGCAAATTATGAGATTCATGCTTTAAGTGATGTGTGCTCACCCTCTATCTGTCACGGGCTCTACTCTTTGTTCTCTCTGATACTTCCTTTAGTATTTCAAGTTATATCTAAGGATTAATGGCATTCCGTAAATGTGTGCAGTATATATCAGCTAGAATATACAAGGTTAACAAGGAATATAGCCTTAAATTGTACTATTTTCGTTCTAAAATAAGTATACATTCACATCTAACAGGTATGACGCACTTGATGGTTTTTTTTGGGTAAAGATGACGCACTTGATGGTTATTGTATTGTTGGCCTGTTGGGTGATAATTTGGCTAGCCCATACACATCGTAACCAGCCTATTCTGTAGTCTAATGCTCTAATAGTATACACTATACACTTTGAATTTCACTAGCTCAAAGATGTATAAAACAAAAATAATAAACGTGTTGAAACTGAATATTGTCTACTTACCTCCTAATTAAAGTAGGTTGTTTTCATCTTTTTATTTGTAATTCAGGTTTTGTTCACTTTTGGAAACAGATATATTCTTTACAGGTTTTGTTAAACACAACCCAATAGGTTGTGCATAAGTCTTCTATAAATATATAATTAACATTTAATAAACTCTAAAAATTCCATAGTTAACATCACTTACCTTTTTTATAATGATTAAAATTATATAATTATGAACTATATGAGTTCATTCATTGTCATTTTCATAAATTTGGAATGCTTATGTTTAACAAAACCCTAAACGGATGAATTATTTGATCCATGCTAAATCTTCACTTTTAACTGTTCAAATTCGTATCTAGGTGAAACTTCGAGTTAAAGATGTACAAGTCCCGCGACATACACATGACATGTGTGCATCCATTTTTTTAAACAAAAAAAATGTTGCATCCATTTGAGCGTATGGTTAGACTAGGGTGAGCATGGTCCGGAACCGGCTGGATTCAGAACCGGACCACATTAATTCGATAACCGNATCCATTTGAGCGTATGGTTAGACTAGGGTGGGCATGGTCTGGAACCGGCAGGATTCAGAACCAGACCACATTAATTCGATAACCAAATTTTGTGAAAAGTGAGAACCGTTAACCGAACCAATAAAATATCTCATGCATTAATGAATTAAACCAATAAAAAAATGATTTTTTAGCGTTTGCAACTATTTACGCCCAAATCAATAACGTTCAACAACTAAAATATAAACTCAAATAAACAATCATTTTATAATTTCACATTGTTCAGATTTCTAACTAAACAATGATGCATAACAATCCGAATAATCAAATAAACAATTATTGATTTGTGGATGTCTAAATGGATTAATGATTAGGGTTTAGGGTGTTTCGTTTGATTTTTCTGAAACAACGGTAGGCTAGCAAGGTTTTTTTATATGGTACATATGATTTGATTATGTGAAGTAAATAAATTTACATATTTTTAGTATTATTAGGTTTTCGGTTCCGGGAACAAGAACTGGTGAACCAGAACCAGAACCGAACCGCTTAAAAATCGCAAAAATTTCAAACTCAAAAACTGGAACTGGAACCATCAGGTCTGGATCCGATTCGGTTCTCCTCGATTCCGGTCCAGTTCCCGGTAAGAGTCCAATTCTCAGGTTCTTTTGCTCATCCCTACGTTAGACAATGTTAGTTAACTATATACAACTTTACAAATGATTGAATCACATGATTTTTACAAAAACATTTTCGCATAATGACATGCCATGCTAACATTATGGATAGATGCATGAGAATGAATTCAAAAAGAAGAGAGAGTACTACAAATTAGCACAACATGTCATTCTGTGAAAATATTGTTGTAAAACTTATGTGATCGAAGCATTTCTCATTTTACGTTTATTTTTTAAACTTATGTTAGATGGTGATACTTGGTAGAATATATTTACTAAAATTTCATTTTCGCATGTGTGATTTCGTGATATCTATAGTACCTATAAAATATCTTTGTATTTCCTTTTTAGAAATGTTAAGGTTTTTATAAATAGTTTTTAAGCATTACAAGTTAGAGCATCTACAATGCTTAATCTTTAAAGACTTTTCACCATTAATAACTCATCTTTTAATTATTAAAAAAGTCATTAAAAGTCATTAATCCACCAACACCAAGTCTTTTAAAAGCTTTGTACTAAATAAATAATATAGTAAAATAATATTAATAGAGGATGAAAAGCTTTTGACAAAACCTTTAGGGCCCGTTTGGTTTGAGGTACTCAGCCCAAAAAGAAGACTTTGGAGTCAAATGCATTGTTTGGTTGGTTCATGTACAAATCTAAACAGTGATCAAATCCTAATAAATGGGTATCAAGAAAACCCAACCATGAGGTGCGGATTACACTGACACATCTGACAATCTCATATTAACTCACTTGCCCACCACTAGTTTTATTATTTTACATTTTTCTTTCTCTTTTAATAATATTAAATTTATATATAACTTTTAAAATAATACATTATACATTTTATAATATATTTTCTCTCTCCTCTATCAAATCCAAATTCAAATCCTAAATCCAAATTAATATCCAAATCCAAATCCTAATCCTAAACCCATCTACAAACCAAACGGGCCCTTAGAATTCAAAGATATTCTCAAAAAGCTTTTACCACAAATTCAAAAAGGGGATAACTTAGCTATAATTGTTGTAACCAATTAGCTACAATTCTCCATATAAATTACATAGGAAAAAATAAAAGACCCACTAAAAAGACTCAGGGACCCACAGAAAAACACAGGGACCCACAGATTATAGCATAAATTGTAGGGTGTTGACTACAATGCTATTGTAGCTAATATATTCTCATTCAAAAAACCTTGTCAAATGACTTTATAGAATAGTAGTAGTAAAAGGTTATTAAATATTTAAAGACTTAGGGGGTGGCAGTCATGATTCGATGCCTCCCCCATGATTCACCACTAACCAATAATATACTGCCACTTCATTCCATGATTCAACTATGCCTCACCATACTTTTTTAGTGGCAACCATGATTCAAATAAAAACTAATTTTATTTTTTATTTTTTATATTCATAATTATATTAAACAATTTAATAAAAACATTATATTTCATTAATAATTCAAAGAAAATTACATAATACTTAGAAAAAAAGTAGGAAATCACTAGTCATCGAGGTATGGTAAGTCTTGAGCCGCTACATGCTCCGTAAGATCATATCGGAGACGGTTATGGATATCTTCGTCGAGTAACTCCGTTAGTACATTCGGGTTATAAACTGGCGCGACTGACTGATCCATTATATGAACAGGTGATATTGTCTTCTCGTCGTCTTTTAAAATCATATTGTTCAATATAATACACGTATAAACGAGTTTTCGAATCTTTTCGACGGACATAGCCTGGAGAGGACGATTGAGAATAAACCATTTTCCCTTTAGACGACCAAAAGCTCGTTCGACATCCTTTCATGTAAACTCTTGTAGCTTCTTGAATCTCTTTTCCTTCGGGTCAGTGGGATACGGATATGCTTTAACAAACGTTGAATACTTAGGATAGATCCCATCGGTAAGATAATATCCACGTTTGTAAAGCCGTCCACCCAAAAAAATGAACTGTTTGGCGCCGTTCCATTTCGCTCCGTAACATACAATGGAGACTGATTCAAAACATTGATATCGTTGTTTGAACCGGGAGGACCAAAAAACGAATGCCAAATCCACAAATCATTTGAAGCGACGGCTTCAAGCATAATAGTCGGGTATTGGTGATCACCTCTCTTATATTGGCCTCTCAAATATCTTGGACAATTTCGCCAAACGAAATGTGTACAATCAATGCTACCAAGCATTCCAGGAATGTGATGTTTTTCTTCATGTGCCTCGATAAGCGTGCAACGTCATGGGTTGTCGGCCTACGTAAGAACTCTCGACTATATAACATTATTATTGCATCGCAAAAATTATCAAGGCATTCACGTACAAAATATTAAATAGTAAATAAAAAAACGAAAACTTTAAAAAAAAATAATAATAACGAAAACTTAAAAAAATATAACGGAAACTTTAAAAAAATAATAACCTGACGTTCTTCGTGCCATGTTTAAATAGTCATCAAATCTATCCGGAGGTTCACCCGTTGCGAGTTGCCGAATGGCCGATGTGCATTTTTGTAACGCCGTGAAACTTTTCTTTCCCCTCGCGTCGTGACCCGCTTGAAACCATTCGAACTTCGCTTCAATCTTACCAACAATTTTTAAAAACAAGCTTTTATTCATACGAAAACGGTCACGAAAAACATGTTCGTAAAACTTTGGTCGTTCGACGAAATAGTCATTCATTAGAGTTTGTAAAGCTCTTTCACGAAAACGGGTGACATACCCCCGGATTTCGGTAGAGCTTGTCGTGTCTTCAATGGCATCGTAGGCGGCTAAAAAGGTTTCGAAGGTACTACCGGATAACCATAGTTCGGAAGAGTCAAAGGGAATAATTAACTCGTCCTCGGATGAAGAAGAGGAGGATGAAGACATAGTTAATAAAATGTGATTTGTTTGTGTGAAATTATGATTTGAAATTGTATATTTAAAGGGATTTTTTTTTTTGGTTTGACCAAATGGTCAAAATAATAAAGGGACCAACGGCTATATTTTGAAACCTCCATTCCATGATTCATCGGTATCACACGCCGATATTGTTGCCGATTCAACCATGCCGAGACTATGGCAATGGTGATGCCGCTTGGTATGGGCCAAACCGAACCCCATACCGCCTCCACTGCCACTGCCCTTAGCACTGTAAATGTTCTTATAATGAACAAATACATCAATTCAACACATATAATTAATATTATTCTTAAAACATCGTCTCACTCAAAAGTACACTTATATTACCTAATTGTACAATCAAAGAAAGCTACTAATCTAACTATATATACTTTTAAGCAAATACAATTAATTAAGCTAGATGTATAATCAATTTATGCATCAATACTTATGTACATTGACTGGTCAATACCAGTAGTTAATGTAATCTTTAAAACACCTCTTTAACAAAAAGTATCAATTAATAGAACACAATGTACAAATCAAACAAGTTGATAAAGACTCTCTTTCTAAAATATTGAAGGCATTTCATGAATACTTTTAAATAATACAAACTCTTTTTTTTTTTTCATTCAAATGGCACAAATTTATGAATCATAAAAAAGTAACAAGTTTATATATCATACGTCTGAACTTTCAAAATAATTAAAAAAAAAAAAAAAAAA
>LBNU01008717.1:14336-38845 GCA_014162995.1 Artemisia annua | reverse complement strand
ACAATTCTTAGAACCGAATCAAAGCCAAATCAAAATGAGATGACATAAACATAAACCAAAAACCGAAATATTTATCGAGATTGGAGACGGCCAAATAGAACATATAAGTAGGATAATTTCATGTATCATGGGAACGAGAATCGGACCACCCTAAGACAAGACTAAATAAGGGTGGCATCACACGCTTGCATACATACCTTATATATCATAATTCACTGTTAGATATGAACCCCCCCCCCCCCCCCCCTTAAAGACTAAAGCGTAATAAGGGTGCTATCAACCACGCTTTTTCAACCCCAGACAACACGTTTTATTTTAACCCCCCCCCCCCCCCCCCAACCCACAACACGTTATTAACCAAACTTTTGCAATATTTGGTCCTCTGGATGGCCTCATTTTTATTTTTATTTTATTTTTGTCTGAGTATATTGTGTGGTATACTTTTGTTTAAGTGACATATATTTATGTTGTTGATTTGGTGATCATTAATATGACCATTGATGATGGATTTGATGAAGAAGTGAAAAGCTTATATAAAATGTGGTCCTTATTACGTCGAACCTTAGATATTCTGAATTCAGTTTTCTAATTTTACCGATTTCAACCAACTTTCCACCACACTATCATTAACCAAAAAACGTGCATAAATAAAAAATTAATAATGAATAAAAAAACATATTAAAGGCATAATTGCATATATATCCCTCTCAAAGTGAATAATTGCATATGTACAAGTTTTTGATGCACATAATACAATGGTTTTTATGCATGCTTTGAACATATATGCAATTATGCATTTTCAGAAGGATATATATGCAAAAACTCCTATGATGATTGAGATTCTCTCAAGTTACAATGAACATGATAGGTCATGTTCGCTCACAAACAAAACTGTGTGGTCTACTGCGAGACCCGGTCTTTCTTTTATTTGTGAGGAAACATGACCTATCATGTTAATTGTAACTTGAGAGAATCTCGATCCCATAAACAATTGAACAAATCTATTTCAAAAAATATTGAATGATTACAAAACAATATAAAAAGAATACACAACAAGAAACCATATTCCCAATACAAATAATAAATACAGTACAAAAACAAATATCAAAACATTTTTTTTTTTTTTTGGAACGAATATCAAAACATTGATGTGTGTGAATATGTAACATAAATTTTAGACATTTAGTACGTGTTGACTTTTTCACAAGCCTCCCAATACGACTTCTTCACAGCCACCTCTCTTTAATTTCACTTCTCCTCAAAATCCAACCCATCTCAAAAAATCACCATTTTCCCAAAATGACCCATTACAGATCAAACTCTTACAACTACACAAACTCTAACAACATGCAACTAGACACTTACAACAATGGTACTAGTAATAAATATGAACTTGATCACCCACCTCGTGACTTTAGATCATATAGTGTTTCTTACAAAACAAACATGGATATAGTTGTTGCTAGTAGTAAGAATGATTTCAAGCTGAAAAAAGGCAAGTCGACTAATGGGTCCATGTCGAAATCATGGAGGTTTAGTAGTGATCCAGAGTTTCAAAGGAAGAAAAGAGTTGCTGGTTATAAAGTTTTTAGTGTTGAAGGGAAACTTAAAGGAGGGTTTAGGAAGAGTTTTAGATGGATTAAAGATAAGTATACCAACGTTGTTTATGGAATCTGATTGTTGCGATATCGAGAAAATGTTAAGAGGGGGGGTCATATTTTTCTATGATTGTTTTAAGGTACAATAATTGTGTGACCACATTTTGTACAAAACTGGTTATCTTAATGGCAAAAAACTTGTTTCTCTTGATTCTGTTTTTTTCCTTTATGTGCATCTATATGAATTTTGAATCTCATGATTTTTATTAGTTTTCGTGTTTATATGTGCATAAGATGACCAAAGATCCATTGACCTAGTGGTATCCGTGAGATAGTTATGTCCTCGGTTGTGAGTTCAAGTCCCGTCTAGGACGACAGTGAGATTGTTATAAATGTGCGAGAATGTATGCATAAGATGTATTGGGTTTGTTTAAGTCACGGAGGCTGATTGTCGCTATGGGACATAATTGCTGCCAGGAAGGGTCTAGCCATGTAAATCCTGTGTGTTTTGTTATTTAATCATGTTGTTCGGGAGTATGTTGCGTGTGATCACACATAGTTATGCCAATAATCTGCTTGAATGTTGTATCCTAGGCTCCTAGGCCCTAGCACTTGAAGTTGTCGTGCTTGTATCGAGAATTACTAACACTTCTTAAGGGAAATGATCGGTATTGCTAGCAGCACCTCATTTGCAATTTTAACCTCTTTTTTTGTCCATAATTAGTCTCTTATTTACTTCTCGGGCGAGCATTCACTGGTCATTTACCCTAGTTTAGGTATTCACATCAATATTGTTATGATAACTTGTCAATTACAGGTTTGGAAAAGATTAGAGTTTGAGCTTTTGAATGATGCTGTTTATCTTGATTAATGCTTGTTCTTTCCTATTTGTATATTTTGATTAAATCAACTTGAATATTTTTAGTTTAACACAATTGCAGCTTGTGAATCTTCTTGAAAAAAAAAGGGTTAGCTGAATTCGTAGTTATTAAATAACAATATGAACATGATTAGGTACTGCATCGTTGTTTCTGACGTGTTTGTTAGACAGAAATTTAAGCCCTTTAGGATGGTTAGATTTGTTCTAGGTTGTAAGCTGTAACAATGGTTAGATTTTCAGTTGTGAGGTATAATCGATGGATCTCCGTGACTCTGTACGCAAAGAGAGCCTTGAGTGTAACTAACGAACTCCTCGATTCATTGAAAATTTGGTTTGCAAACTCATCTTTCAAACTTAACCGATCAAAGTTGCACAATTTCAAATGGAAGATCCAAAGGTATAAATGGCGTGCAAAATTAGACAGCTAGTTAAAGTTGACTTGTTGATGCATTCATTTAGTTTGTTCATACAAGAAATTAAAAAGCTATTTTTGACTACATAATTTCTTTGAAATTTGATTAAGACGCCTATATGCACGCGTAATTTTATGCTTAAACATGTGTGACAATAGTCAACTGGTTTGTGAAGAACAGTTCCCCCCACTGCAACCAACATAACGCAGTCACTCGAGCTTAGACATAAAATTAAGCATATTTTTAGGTCTTCCACTCATTCTCATTCACGAAGAAAATAATAAGACCCCATGGTCTGTCAATTTATTGCAGTCCTATCCTAAACTAACATCACAGGTGTCTAAAATCTCAACATTTAACCCTCAAAATGTAGTTATAATTCAAAGGGGATAAAAGTGTATTCTGGGCTGAAACAGGTAGCAACTCCATTTTGTGAATAAATTAAAAGAGTAAACGCTATTTGCTTGTGCCATAATTAAGGAGCGCTTGCTAAGCTGCTATAACCATTCGTCTTGTGTAATATTCACAAGGCTCTTACTTTAGTCAGATGGATATAAAGTACATTCAGTCTACCAATGTTTGATTTGGATTGAAACCAAAATGGACAAATGACTATACTCCTAAACCAAAATGGGTTAATATACCAAAAATGAATTTTCACCGTCATAACTGATACCATTATGACTTGATTATACCTAATATCTTACAGCCTCAGACAAGAATGTACTCGGACAAAGCGGCAGCACCTATAAGTCCAACAAGTGTCATAACAGATACAATGTTTGCGACTGCTGCAGAAGAAGCCGATGAGAAGTAAATCTTGTGGGAGCTGCTGTCACCCCTGAACCCTCTCACAGTCATTGCCTGTAAAATCGCACAACAGATATTTAGAGAGTGTGTTTGGGACTGCTTATTAAGTGTTTCTATGGTTATCATTTAAGCATATACACGCAGCTTTGGGTGATTGGATGAAACTACTTATCTGTTTATTTTAGAGCGGATAAGAGCTTTAAATAAGCAGGTTTATTTTTAAGCAGATAAGCAGTTTAAAATAAGTAATCCCAAACACCCGCCGAGTATATACTATCTATTCTACCCGAGTCCATATGATGCATTTTGATATGTCCGACTATTGATCAAATTATCAAAATAATGACGAAGATAAAAGTCAAGAAAAATATTTCAAACCTGGGTTATCTGCTCTGCGTGATTAAATATATTTTTGAAGATACGGCGGATGTACGTAAAGAATACTGCAATATCACAGGACATACATTGAAGTGAGAAATGGGTTAATTCAACAACAACAACATAATGGGTTAATTCATCCTACCCCTACCCCCAGGATAAACCCAAGAGTAGGGAGACTGCTTCTNTATGTTGCGTGTGATCACACATAGTTATGCCAATAATCTGCTTGAATGTTGTATCCTAGGCTCCTAGGCCCTAGCACTTGAAGTTGTCGTGCTTGTATCGAGAATTACTAACACTTCTTAAGGGAAATGATCGGTATTGCTAGCAGCACCTCATTTGCAATTTTAACCTCTTTTTTTGTCCATAATTAGTCTCTTATTTACTTCTCGGGCGAGCATTCACTGGTCATTTACCCTAGTTTAGGTATTCACATCAATATTGTTATGATAACTTGTCAATTACAGGTTTGGAAAAGATTAGAGTTTGAGCTTTTGAATGATGCTGTTTATCTTGATTAATGCTTGTTCTTTCCTATTTGTATATTTTGATTAAATCAACTTGAATATTTTTAGTTTAACACAATTGCAGCTTGTGAATCTTCTTGAAAAAAAAAGGGTTAGCTGAATTCGTAGTTATTAAATAACAATATGAACATGATTAGGTACTGCATCGTTGTTTCTGACGTGTTTGTTAGACAGAAATTTAAGCCCTTTAGGATGGTTAGATTTGTTCTAGGTTGTAAGCTGTAACAATGGTTAGATTTTCAGTTGTGAGGTATAATCGATGGATCTCCGTGACTCTGTACGCAAAGAGAGCCTTGAGTGTAACTAACGAACTCCTCGATTCATTGAAAATTTGGTTTGCAAACTCATCTTTCAAACTTAACCGATCAAAGTTGCACAATTTCAAATGGAAGATCCAAAGGTATAAATGGCGTGCAAAATTAGACAGCTAGTTAAAGTTGACTTGTTGATGCATTCATTTAGTTTGTTCATACAAGAAATTAAAAAGCTATTTTTGACTACATAATTTCTTTGAAATTTGATTAAGACGCCTATATGCACGCGTAATTTTATGCTTAAACATGTGTGACAATAGTCAACTGGTTTGTGAAGAACAGTTCCCCCCACTGCAACCAACATAACGCAGTCACTCGAGCTTAGACATAAAATTAAGCATATTTTTAGGTCTTCCACTCATTCTCATTCACGAAGAAAATAATAAGACCCCATGGTCTGTCAATTTATTGCAGTCCTATCCTAAACTAACATCACAGGTGTCTAAAATCTCAACATTTAACCCTCAAAATGTAGTTATAATTCAAAGGGGATAAAAGTGTATTCTGGGCTGAAACAGGTAGCAACTCCATTTTGTGAATAAATTAAAAGAGTAAACGCTATTTGCTTATGCCATAATTAAGGAGCGCTTGCTAAGCTGCTATAACCATTCGTCTTGTGTAATATTCACAAGGCTCTTACTTTAGTCAGATGGATATAAAGTACATTCAGTCTACCAATGTTTGATTTGGATTGAAACCAAAATGGACAAATGACTATACTCCTAAACCAAAATGGGTTAATATACCAAAAATGAATTTTCACCGTCATAACTGATACCATTATGACTTGATTATACCTAATATCTTACAGCCTCAGACAAGAATGTACTCGGACAAAGCGGCAGCACCTATAAGTCCAACAAGTGTCATAACAGATACAATGTTTGCGACTGCTGCAGAAGAAGCCGATGAGAAGTAAATCTTGTGGGAGCTGCTGTCACCCCTGAACCCTCTCACAGTCATTGCCTGTAAAATCGCACAACAGATATTTAGAGAGTGTGTTTGGGACTGCTTATTAAGTGTTTCTATGGTTATCATTTAAGCATATACACGCAGCTTTGGGTGATTGGATGAAACTACTTATCTGTTTATTTTAGAGCGGATAAGAGCTTTAAATAAGCAGGTTTATTTTTAAGCAGATAAGCAGTTTAAAATAAGTAATCCCAAACACCCGCCGAGTATATACTATCTATTCTACCCGAGTCCATATGATGCATTTTGATATGTCCGACTATTGATCAAATTATCAAAATAATGACGAAGATAAAAGTCAAGAAAAATATTTCAAACCTGGGTTATCTGCTCTGCGTGATTAAATATATTTTTGAAGATACGGCGGATGTACGTAAAGAATACTGCAATATCACAGGACATACATTGAAGTGAGAAATGGGTTAATTCAACAACAACAACATAATGGGTTAATTCATCCTACCCCTACCCCCAGGATAAACCCAAGAGTAGGGAGACTGCTTCGAGAAATGGGTTAATTCAAGTATATCTTAATGCAAATCATAAAGATGATTTAAAGACCAATATGGGATGATATATTTGAGTTGTCGACTTACCCTCAACCGTCTCCATTGTAGCCAACTGTTGCCAATTTATCCTCCGAGATACAATCCCCAATGCAACAATACGGACCTACAATGAGAACATATAAGTATATAACTATATGAGTTTATCATATACATTTAAAAAATAAAAATAAATAAATATATAAATAAATAAGGATAAACAACTAAATCCAGCTCACCTCATCAAAGACTAAGTTGATAAATCTTAACGATAGTAGAAGAGTAAGAATAACTTCATCAACGGGAACACCAATGTACTTGAAAGGCTTCATAAACCATTGTAGACCAAACGCAAGTTGTTCCGGAGTAGTAGTCGTCAAGCAAAGACTTGCACTTTGAAAAACCTACAAAAAAAATGACCATTTTCATTTCAAGGGTATTTGGATGTGAGTTATAGCAATAATCAGCTAACAAGCTTTTATAGTTTGGATAAAATGATTCTGATCTTGATCATCAACTTAGTTAAGGACAGGCAAACATTATATCACGCAGCAGGCTCTGTTACAGTTGATTATTTGGTTTAGATTATAATTAACTTTAAAGCACAATTTGTTACAGACACCAACAACTGGACCAAGTGAACTGCTCCTCTTGTCGACGGTTCATCATGCTAGTCAAGTTTTAATCTGAACAAACTCGTGTCTATGAATATCTAAACTAAAACATAAGAATTGGATTATTTAAAGTAAGAATAAACTTACGGAGAACGTTAAGCAAGCAGATGTGCTAGCCACAGACAAGCCTTTTCTTGTAAGCTGTAACGGTCCTAATTTAAACAGTAAATACGAATAACCATCATAAGATGGTGGAATACTTGGCAACCCCATCATTGAAGGCGGTGGAGTTCTTGATTGAACCACCATAGGAAGAGTATCTGCACCAAGCCCCAACATTAAAAACAAAACCCCGGATAGTAGGGCAACTCTTCCCAATTGATCCTACAAACAGTATTTGGGAGTTCCCCTGCATTAGCAAACTATTATCTTCAAAAAGGGAACTCGTAAAGAAATTATATTAGCCGTAAAAAAATGGTGATGCATACCGTCCAAACTTGTCTTGGGAGTATCCACACGGATAATATACCGAGAAATGTGATTAATCCAAAACGCATGTATATGTGGGACCTTGCTGGTAAAACGACTAATACGAGAAGCCATGCCTGCGAAACAGAAAGTATGTACTATAACTGAATACGTGTGGTCCGAAAAGGATGTACCTAAACTATTCTTAATATCAATTGCGAAATTCATGTTGCATTACCTCATGAAACTGATGAAACATAAAATGTAACCTATACGACGGTTGATGCTAACGATTTAAATTATTTCAACAGCTTATGTCAAGTAGGGTAGTAATACGAATCTTTAAAATGTCACTAATGAAGTATTCCCACAATGGTTTATGTAATACACTTCTAAATCATGGTGAGTGGAGCAAAATTATAACCAGCTTCGTATTGGCCAGTTGTTCATAATACTTGATGTAACTGTTAACACGAAAATGAAATAAATCTTTTAACACTAATGTGAGTTTGCAGTGTTGTCTACTATAACCAATAACGTCACAATCTTTAACAAATCACCAAAACACTACACTATCAACACATGAGCATTTACAAGCATGAATTAAATTATGCTCTATTGTCTCTATTATCATTCATAAAGAACCAAATTTACCACAGATTAATCACCAAATGGCCTAGTAATAAGTTAAACTTCACTAGGTACACGTCTTGCTTGGGGGTTGCTAGGGAAAGGGTTGGAAGCGGTCACGGTGATACCCTGATTAGGCTGCATACATCTCAAACACATGCCCTCCTGGGTAACCTAAACAGGGAAAACCTCCTTTCTAATGAAGCAGAAGCTAAATTCTCTTTAAAGTGCGACTAAAGTGTTTACAACAAAAATCAATAATCCTAAAATCTTTAATCAAATCACCCAAACACTAGACGTACTAATCGAATATACGTCACACTAGCTTACACAAAACCCAAAATTTAAAAGGTGTTTGAATTAGCTTATTGTGTCGGCTTAAGGGCTTATTTGAATTTGAAAAAGCTCATTACCTCAATTTTTTTGCTTAACTTTAGCTTATGACTTATTTAAATGGGTGTTTGTTTAAGCTTATATAGCGGGCTTATAGCTTATTTGGTTTTCGGCTTAATTTTTTGTGGGTTATTTTGTAACTTTTCAGCTTACATAAGCTTATCATGTCATAACAATTTTATATAAGCTGAAAAGTTTCAAAATAAGCCCCCAAAAGTGCGCTACATAAGCTATAAACCCGCTATATAATCTTAAACAAACACCCTCTAACTCGATAAGCTTAACTCGATAACATAATAAGCCGAAAAAAGTGGGGTTACAAGCTTTTCCATAACCAAACAAGCTCATAAGCCGGCAAAAGCTAATCCAACTAAACAAGATACAAACTTTACACAAACCCATAAACCAAATCCCACAAACATCCAAAAAAAACACAAAAAAAAAAGAACCATACCAACTTAATTCTTGGATCAACTTGATGCAAGAAAGTCTCAGGCTTAGCTATAAACTGACAAATAGGCCCAGAAGTTGCCCCTGCAATTGACCTCAGTATCTTCTCAGCTGATATCACATTCTTTGGTATCATTTTCTCCCATTTTTGTGGTTCTTTGTTTTCACTGTTGCAGCATTTGATAAGGGTTGTTTTGAAATGGGTTTTTTTGTGGTGAGGGTAGTGAAGAGATGAATGGGTGAATTTTGGTGTGTTTGGATTCTGGTGATGAATGNGTAGATCAACATTGTCATCAATCTCTTGTAAATCACACAAAATACTCTTCCGATCTTTCTTCGTGAGGATGTCAAATTCCACATTCTTAGCCGACCAAATATCGGTCTTCAAGGAAGCGCCCTCGCCTTTTTTCTTGTATCATCGATATGTTCCTGGGAGGCCCCCCACCTTTTTCCTTGCACATTGTTCCTCCTATAGACGTATTCTTTTCCTCAAACACATTATCAACTTCGTCACTATCACTATCGTTAACAATATTTCCCACATCATTTGTCCACTGCCAAGTTGTCTTATCAACCTCAAAAATATCATCCTAGTCTTGTAGAGCATTAAAAGAATTTTTAAGAGATATAATATTAATAGCTTGTGACGAAATATCCTTAATGTTACTACCAGGTTGAGAGCAAGGTCCATCTTGAGTCACCTTAGGTTGTGATATAGAAGCCTCGCCATTCACTTGTGATGAAAAAGCTACGCCATGCACATTAATCAGTTTACTTATAGGGCGATAGTAGTAATTTGGTTTATTTAACCAGACACCATTGATATGTCGCGACTTAGAAACTGATGTTCCTTTCCCTTGCTTACGAGTCACTTCCACAAACCCATCATCCGACACCTTAGTCGGAACCGCTACTTTTGTCTTCTTCGGGCATTGCTCGTCCTTATGATAAAAAAAATTTACAAGTAACATCGAAGGGGTTGCCAATCGTACTCAATGTCAATGGTTTCAATATAATGCCTCGACCCATCAAATTTGAGTGATTTGTGATGGGAAATTTGATGAAAGGTGTTCCAATATACAATCTCTCAACTAACTGCTTTAATAGTATACTATTTAAGTTTTTATGTATTTACAAAAAAAACTTCGAAAAAAACCTTTTTGTTGAACTTCTTTTTTACTTTATTTCTTACTTTTCAGTCTCTGCAGCCGATTAAAGCACGACATATCTAATTATGTTATGTTTTCCGTTCTAAAAATCATACCGTTCAATCAAGAATATTTTCCTCTTTAATTTGATATCGATTTCAACATGGTTTCGAGTTATATTCGATAAACCCAAAATGAAATCTATAATCCACGAACTTCTATGTAACCTTGGCGACTTTTCGCTATGGCTATGATATGATAATATTTGACACTATCCACTTGCTATGTTGTCTTAGTAAACTATCACGTCAGTTACATCAATCTCGTTACACATGCAATATACTGCGATGTTGACGATAAACATTCAAAATTTGATGTTGTCACATGAGTATCACGTGGCATTGAATTTCCCTCTCAATATATATTAAGCACTAACCTTACTTCCCTCAATACTCCATCCATGACTAACATTTGTATTTTATTTTTATTTTTTTCATCCATACATGACACATTGACACCCATGTCTTTCAACGCTACACAATGTTTTCAGCATAAGTCTTGATTACTTCACGCCGGTATATGATCGAATCGGTAATCTTCGTCCTCTTTATCTTCCTAATTTGGGGTTAACCTCAGGCGCGATTGCATATGCTTCAAGAGAACTTGAGCCTCACTTCTTGGTGATGAGGAGCATGTGTCAAAGCTTCTTTAATCCTTGGTGGCATTGGTTTGGAAAGCTAAGCCGCATGAGAATAAGATTTTGTGCACATATTTCTCATACTATGAAGAAAGTATAAGATGAAGAGGACGGAAGAGTTGTTAGACTAGTTTCCGTAATTTTATATCGAGATTTTAGGTTGTTTCTTTTTGTAATTTTGTGATGATATTATCTTATGTCATTTATATATTATGATGAGGTTCATTCTCCTAAACCAAATCTATTTTTAACAAAAGATATAAAATAAAGGGGATAAAAAAAATACCTATACTAACCGATAACAATCGATAATCACTTAACCCTATCTATTTTAACTTTTAACACAATAATCTCAATGAGACAAATCAAATTTCTAACACTTCTGAATACTCTATCGATGTATCTCGTCGATATTGATAGTCATAGTAGAGTTATTAGTCTATTTTGCGGTCTATCGTGGGGCCAGTTAGGCTGATGATGAAATCATTGGGAAAATGTCTATCGCCTGGTATTGTAGATACCGTTTTTACAATGTCGATATGATGGTTTACTTGCCCGATAATTATTGCATTAAGAAAAATAAGTATCGTTGGCTATTGCGTGTATCGTTAACACTATAGATTTGACATTTTAATTGAAACCATCATCATCTTGGCAAAGTTTCATACACTCTCCCATACGGTGCGTGCCATGCACATGAGCATTTCAAATATGTTTTTTTCTACAATTATTCTACCTTTTTTTTTACAATACTTATATTTTTACAAACACAAACAAATACACTCCCCAAGCAGTTTGTACTTCATGCATATGACAATGTTTACTTGTTTATATAAACCGTATATTCAAGAGAAACAGAATGATGAAAAATCAATTTAAGAAACACAAGTCCGAAGAAGCCATTATTGATAATTTATGATGATAATCTGATGCAGAGAAAATACCCTCAAAACTTGAAGGTGCTTTTCTTCATTTCAAAAAGAGAAAATAAAACCTGCTCGGACTAGGCCAAGAGCACTTATGCACACATCAAAATGTGCATAAACTGTCCAATAATCGTTTGAAAAAACACCCAATTGCTAAAAATATCTTTCAATATGAAGCAGTGGTCACTTTTTGGGAAATTTATCTACAAGATCTTCAAGAAATCAAACTAGAAACAGAAAACCGAGCTATCGAAGAGCAATGATGATTTATTCGTGTGTTGATGTGTTCTTCGATTTATAAAGGTTGCTTGATGGAGAGTCTACACGTTCAATGCCAACTTCTGGGCAGCAAGTGCTTCAGCTTCAAGAGTAGGCTCCCATAGGATTGTGGTTTCGGCAAGTAATCCAGTCACGGTGTATGGGTCCATGTTTGATGCTGGACGCCTGTCTTCCAAGTACCCTACACATAATTAACGTAAACGGTGAAAAACAGAAGTTTAAGGAGCATATGTGAAAAGTAGGTTCGTGCAACACCTACGCGCCTCCAAAATCAGTAGACTCTCGAACCAATTTTATACAGTAGTATTTTTCATAAAGTATTTTGCAGTTAACAGATATTTGAAATTCTGAAGAACCATATCAGCACCAAGGACTACTCCATTTGACCTCAAGGCTCAAACGCCAAAAGTCAGCAGATTCAAGAAACCATACGACCTCAAAAGTAAAAAACTAAGGAGGTAGATTATGGTTATATATTGTAGGGTCAAGATGGTTAAGATAGCAATACCTTTGCCTGCCTTCTCGGTGTCACGTCCCACACGGATTGAGCAACCACGGTTAGCTACACCCTGCAAGGTGACCAATGCAATGAAGACGGGTTGAGAAAACTTCTAAAAAGGACAACTTTTTTTTGGTTTATCTTATTACAGAATTTTAATATGTTTTATATACCCATGAAAATTGGTTGATGCTGGCAGTCTCGTGCTTCCCTGTCAATCTTCTCTCATTTCCTTCTCCGTAAGCACTGATGTGTTCGGTGTGGCGAAGCGAAAGGTTCAGAATTGCCTTCTTAATCACTTCAAAACCACCTTCTTCTCTCATGGCTAATGTACTGCAAATTGAGAAAGAAAAAGACAAGATATTAGCAACTTTCGCAAACATTAGAGTATTGGAAAACATGCACAGATCTACTAATCTTGTCCTCTAAGTACCTGTAGTTAGTGTGGCACCCTGCTCCGTTCCAGTCACCCTGTCAATTATAAGCAGAACTATTTTTTCACGTTATGTACAAATATAGAGGGGGCAAGTGGATGGGTTAGACAAGTTGGAGTCAAACAGGTAATATTTGGGTAAGTTGTGTTGGGATGACCCGGTTCTTTTAAATAACTAGTATCGGAATATAACAAAAATCATATTATTATGATATTCAGACATGTTTGGACGACTTTCAACCCTTTCGACATGTTTAATCTTTTTCTGTACAAGCTACTTTTTCATTATACCGATTTGACTCATTAAAGATATAACATAACCTGAATCGACCCATTCAGTAAATGGATCGAAAATTGCCACCTCAGAAATATTCAAGAAGCAAGATTTTAATTACATCAATCGGCTTAGGGTCAAGTGTGAGGACAACTCCAGCTTGCTCGGTAATTCTCTGTTAAGATCAAAAACAAGTAACAAGCTTGGTTTAGATTATGATCGCAATATAATATTTAAATAGAACACATTATCATTGTGTAAATTGGTGTAGATGATTCACCTCAAGGAGGTATCTGGCACACCAGATATGGTCTCCAGCTTCAATTCCTACACTGGGACCAACTTGGAATTCCCACTGTGAAACACGATTATTGTCAAGATATTTCTTTATATAATTCATAAGAAAAATATGAAAAAAGAGTCGAAGAATACCTGTCCGGGCATAACTTCTCCATTGGTTCCACTGATGTTAATTCCAGCATACAAGCAAGCCTTGTAATGTGCATCAGAAATGTCTCTTCCGAAAGACTTATCTGCTCCAGCACCACAGTAGTATGGACCCTACAGTTTCAAAAATATATATATAATTAGACTGGAGGCAAGATGGGTGGATTATGTAACGGGTCGAAATGGGGTCAGGTTGCGACAGGTCAAGTTGAGCAGCAAACACTTTTTTGTCCATTTTTTAGAATAGTACAAGTTTACAAGAGAAAAATAACGATTAGTACCTGAGGACCAGGGTAGCCTCCAACAGGCCAACCCAAAGGCCACTTCACATCTTGTTGCATCAAAGTGTACTCTTGCTCAATTCCAAACCTATAATAAGATTTGATCGAACATATGTATCAGTTCTTCAACTATGGAACAGCAACTATTTCCAGTTTGTTTTATGTGTTACAAAAAGTTTGATGTGGTTATCAAATTCTTAAGAGATTTCAAGAAATCAATATCAATTATAAAATTCAAACTGGTACGCTTGATCACTAAAGCAAAAGTATGTCACTTATCTTGAAGCAAACATTAAAAGTTCCGTTGCATGAAGAAAATCATAATAGTTCTAGTAAAATAACTTACCAGGGCACTTGTGCTACAACTTTAGGATCAGCGAAGATCTCAGCAGCCTTAGCACGTTTGTTTGTAGGGATAGGCACACCTTGTGGTGTGTATGTATCACAGATGACCTTTCAAAAAATTACGGCACAGAGTTAAGTTAATCTATAGTTACATTTACTTTGCAGCTTATATATAAGATATTTTACTAAATTTCACCAACGTAATACTCACCAAGATGTTGTTGCCTCCACGGAAGGGATCCTTAAAGATCGCTTGGGGGCTGTAAATTTAGAATTTTAACCACAGTTAATTCACAAAAAAAGTTAAAACTTATGATTATTTAACAGATAAGACTTACTATAGGATGACTTCACTGTCTTCTCCCGGTGCTTGTCCGGTACTTGATCCATCATAGTTCCACTTTGGAAGCTCAGAAGGATGCTCAACTGGTTTTGAGAGAGTCTAAACAAGATGGAATTAATTGTTATTTGACTTTCTATTTTAACAACAGTATAGATGATTATTAAAGACGATCAGAGCACTAAAAGCAAGCATACCCTTGATTTGCTACGCACATCTGTTCCGGCACCTCCAATCCTGTTCAAAATTATATAAGATTTGTAAATATGATGTAAAACAGTTAAAATATTTATACGTGTGAATAACAAAAGGAAGAGTATTTTTACCAAATGTATTCAGCAATGATCTTGTCGGTGTAAGGAGTTACATCCAAGTTTAGTAGGTCTTCAACCCTGTTGATGGTTCCAGCTGAAGCGCATATTCTAAATTTGGTAGCGGATTTGAGTGCTCCTTTCTTGCTTTGCTTCATGGACAACGAGTTAAACATTTTGGATGACATGGAGGTTGTTTCCATTGCATTCTTTGTTGATCTCATCTGCCATTGCACTGAAGGAGCCAAACATTGCGCCATTTTCACCTAAACATACCATTGAACACAATCAAACAAGGTCAATAAAGAAGACTAAAAGTCAACAATGAGGTTGACTGAACAACGTAACTTAACCTCAATAAGGGAATGACATGAAACGTAACAATATATCATAATCACAAATTACAATGATGTGCGTAGTTGGTCTCTTTGACAAATATCATTCGTCATCTATATACCTCAAAAACTATGATTTCTTAAGCGTAAATTCTATGATCAAAGTAATACACCATGCTTTAAGACCAAATTCCTCACCGTGGTATATATTTTACATATCGGAACTGGTCATTTTCAGGGATGCACCAGCCTAACACCTAACGAAAGTAATATACTATTTTATTTTATCTTATTAAACCAAAAATAAGATAAAACTCAAAGCATATGAGCCAAGTAAACCCACCCATGAAAATTTATTTTGTATGTGTATATTTTAACATGGCCCCTTACACCACAATCCAACAATTATAGTACCTTCACTCAAGTGTAATTTCAATAAAATAAGTACCTTTTTGTATTCATCTTTTTTAATAGTTAATACCTACTTTATAAAGCTTTTTATTCCAAAACTCTTGGTATTAGTTTCCTTAAAACTTTATGCAACTTAATTTAAGACCAACTTTAGCCCTCTTTTTATAAACTTTATTCTAGTAATAACAGTATTTAATTAGCCATGACCAAGAGTATCAGATTCAAAAGGCAACATAAAATAAAATTAGATGCTTCATGATGCAATCTACTTATATTATATGATCAATTAACATTTCATTGACAAGTATACAGGGCATTTTGGTCTTTTCTGCTTCATCACATGAAAAAACAAGTCAGAAAAATACTAGGTCAACTTATATGATCAAATTGCGTCGAAAAATACTACGTCCTTCTACTTATCCTCCTACTGCTACATGTCGAGCAGTCTATAAATGATGGACACATGTTGCAAATTTGCTATGAATACAAGGGCATTTTGGTCATTTCACATGAAAAGAAAAAAGACAAACAAATAGCTTTGCTACGGGCCTGCTGCCAACAGAAAGTTAACAAATGAAAATACAGTAGTTCCAACATTTTAGGCGTGATTTACTAGTAACAACAACTAATCTAATCACATAACAAAAAACTAAAAAACAGATAAAAAACTAGAAACTATATCACTATTGAAAATGATCAACATGTAAACATCAGATCAACTCATAAAACATAAACAATATATAAACATGTAAACATACGAAGTTTAAGTTCTCGATATGTGTATCTAGCGAGGTTTGAACACGTAAACTCTTGTGTGCATGACCACTAGGGCACCTTGGTGTTACAAACACAATGACACAATATATATAAACTAAGATCATGCAAAACACAGTTTACTACATTTTGGTTACAAGAAAAAAAACACACAGAATGACACAAAGTTGACATAGTAAAGAAAGCAGAAGATAAGTAAGTTAGTTACCGGAGAATTGAAGTAGCCTGAAAAAGTTGTTTGAAATGAAGGAGAAAAGTAGAACTTGTAAAATGTGTATGAAAAAACTTATTTATAAATAAAAATAATAAATAAGTCTCTATATGAATAATAAAAAGGACAAAAAGGTGGATTGGCCTTTGAATATGAGATAGGGGTATGGGTGTTTTGGGTGGAGGATATTCGATTTTGGTTTGTTTTAAGGTCATCTATTCAATAGCATGCTACTCTTATGACTACTACAAGTATTGGATAAGGTTTTTTCTCACCACCCCAAACTATATAACTATTTATCTAGCATTTTTTTTTCTAAATTATACATCTGTATACATGTTTGTTTTTTGATAGTTAAGTCTTTATTTTGTATAATAGCAGGTTTTTTATAGTTAAGTCTTTATTTTGTATAATAGCATGTGTTGTGGGGTTGAGATAGTCTCATTGCTGTGTTTTCGAGTTAATGGAAGAAAGTTCTTTTCTCTTCCTCTCAAAAGTGGAGGGAGATTTTAAAGTAAAAACACTCTAAATCTTCCTTTCCAATTCTCTTCACTTCTTTTCTTTTCTTAAAAAAAAAAAAAAAAAAAAAAAAAAAGAAAAAAAAAAAGAAAAAACCTTGTGAACACGAGATTTTTTATGCTTCTTTCAATTTATTTTCTTTTCTTCTCAAAATTAAACTTGAGAACATATTGTTTCACAATGGTGATGACAAAATTATCACTACGTAAAAGTGACTAAACGGTATTTTTTTTTTGTAAAGTTGATGTATCTCGACATCTGGATAATCAATCAGGGTATGTTTGACAAAATTGGTTTTAGTAGATGCTAGCGCTAGCTGCTTGTTTTATAAAATTATATGATAACATAGGTGTATTAGCGTATATGTAATGATTAAGTGTAGATTGACCAAAAAAATAATAAGGTTAATGTTTCTTCAAGTGGTATTGAAAAGTGCTTAAAAAAAGATAAACACTCGTTGTCAAACTAGCATTTGATTCTAAATGCTCATTGCTAAACATACCATTACCATGAAAAGTTTAAACCAAAAAATAATACATCCAACATATCATAGAAGAGATATTTCCTATCACTTTATTGATATCTGTCGGTGATTTTGCTTAGAAGTGTGAAATCACTTAACTATGGGTTTGTTTGGTACTAACTATTTAGGAGCATTTTAAAGCAACTAGCATTTAGTATTTTGTTTTCGTATGTTTATTTGGCAACAAGCAATTAGTAGTCTTAATTTTTCTAAAATGTTCCAAATCAAAATGCTATTTAGAAAGAATATTTACTAGCAACTAACATTTACACTTAATAATTACAACCATACAGTTATGTTATCAAACGCTTTATGAAAACAAACAGCTATTGCTTTCTGCTACGGTTTACTGCTACTGCCTCTCGCCACTGCTAACTACGTTACGTACTACCATTTTCTGCTTGTATTATTTTCGCGAAACACACTCTATGTAATCAAATAGGTTTCGGAATAAATGTAACTTAGTCTTTGGTTTTAAATTTGTGATTGATATGGAAATTTATTCTTGTAAAGGAAATTGCTTATGTGTAAAGAAAGTTGAATTGGACATTTGTTCTTATAAATGTGATTGCTTCAATTCTATTCAAAGAAATGTTGATTTGAAGTATTTTCGTTTTAAGAATCTTTTCACCAACTGCATTCAAAACTTAATAACGTTAATATGGTGTCATAAACTTTTGTGAGGCGCCATGTTAACTTTTATGATCGAAAATTTAGTTTCGTTTGAGTTTGCTTGTATCGGTGAACCTTGTAAATGTAGTCGACAACAAAATACATTTATACTATACCATAATTGGCAAGGTACTTACGACCTAAAATCTCACTAAACTCAACATATAAACCTAATACGGCTTCTACTTAGAACCATTTAGTAATAGAAGAGGTAACTCAACAATCTTATATGTTAACTTTGAGACGATACTTTCACTTATGTGAGATTGGATTTACGCGTTTAACAGTAATTTTATCCACCTAACTTAAAACGCAAATAACAATATGAAAAAATGACTTTGCAACAGAATGACATAGACTCAAAATAAATTTTGTCAGCATACTAAATAGTTATTGACATTAAACATGGTTCGCTTTAGATGTAATTAAATGGAGTTGAATAACTCTTGAGTTGGATGGAAAAATCGTCATAACTTTAATATATACGGTGCTTACTTTATAGTTTAGTAGAGTGTCTTACATCACTGAACAATAATATTATGCATAGGAAACTGACCTTAACTAGGGCTCTTATGGAGTACGTATTAAGTTTTGACTATAAATATCTTGTTTTTAGTTATAGTAGCTTGACTCAATAATGTAAACCAATAATGTATACGTGTATGTATTTAGATCCAACAATTGACTTTATATTATGAGAACATGTTGCTTAATAATTGTAATTACATGTGCTAAAAGTATAATAATTGCAAGATCATGTCATATTTATAAATCACAAAAGGGTGCCTCTTTAGCTATAGAAAACAGTCATTTAACATTTCAAAGGTTCTAAAGCTTTTGAATATGATATAAATCAATGTAAGTGAAGTATCAAGATGTATATACATCGATCACTTCAATTAACGTAAATGCACTTTGTTGTCATCTTTAAGAACAATATATATGATTGAAATGCCTAATTGACAGGGAATAAAGATTGATTATGCAATTGATACACGTAACTTACTCATCTAGTCACCTTGCTAGATTAAAATACGTACACAAACCTATAAGCTATTACATTTCGTGGTACGTAAAAGTTCAAAGAGGATGTGTCATCGATCAAATTGGTTAAATCGTAATCTATAGATCCGTGACGAAACATGCTTCCAATTAATGTCTTGTGCGATATAAATAAAACCAATACTTAATCAACTAGCTAGTAATGCCATATTTGTAAAAGAAATGATATAACTTTAGGCTTTACTATAGAAAAGATACATGTCGAAACGTTGAAATATGTAAGAGACCTATTTTTAGACAACACGAAAAAGAAGTAGAAAACCAACTAGGTTGAAGTGGTTTTCTAAACCTTAGGACACTCTTGATTATCAAATAGTTAACTTGTTTCAAGGTATTTTTCTTGAAACGAGTTACTAATACTGAATCAACCGGCTATATATTCTTTTCTTTAAACTTGCTGCTTAAGGAACTAAGTGTGCTTTAATCAACTAGGCTGTTTCTAAACCTTATAATAGTCTTTATTATCAAAGAAAGGTTTGATAATTTTACTTAATTGAAGACTTCCAAGTAACGTTATCTACGACAAAGAGTAATAGAACCCAACAAAACCAGACTTGAAACACATTGGTTGAGGTTAGAATAATGTTTGAGATGATGTAGATGACCCTTTATTTATTAACCACATAAATTATGGAGTAATGAAAACAACACACATGTGCACTTTGATTGTATCACCTCGTTACAAAAAATAAAGTTATATGGCTTTGGCGTTTACTTGAACTAATGTAACTTAAATCTAAATGTGCATATCGCTAGACATCTCTCCATCTTTGTTAAATTAGCTTGTATAATGACAGCATCAGCAATAGCAGCAGTAGTTTATATAAAAAAGTTTAAAGTATATAAGAATTTTGTGAAATGCATAAGCTGTCTAAAAATATGAAAATTGAGGCATAAAATGATGTTAATATTAGCCTCTTTTCAAAAGTTTAAAATTTGATTGTAAATATTATTAACCAATCAAAATATAACGATTATTTACACCTAAGTACAAAGTAAAAAAAATAAACTCACAAAACCATACTTATTTTCATTTTTTCTCTCCACCAAATTTCTCTACTGATTTTGCAATTGTGAGATCTCCTATTTGTGAATAAAAAGATGGATAGTAACAAACATGTTTCTCTTATAAAATAAAGATGTCTTTTATATTTGTTTAAAAACTACTGTAATAATCTATTTTAACAAGTTTTTTTTTAAATTCTAGAGTTTTATATTAGTCCAAAACCCGATTAGCTGTGGACTAGGAAACTAGCTTCTTAAAGACACATGAAGAAGCCCAATAAGTTATCAGCCCAATTTAGGTAACGTTCGCCCAAAAACCCAATAGTAGATTCCGTTTATACACTTTACAAAATACAATATTACAAAACCCAAATGAGTTTCGAAGTATTTGAAATGGGAAGCATGAAGGTGGGAAATATTCTTTTGTCAATGAAAATTATATCTGACCATCCTGTTTATCAAAGAAAGTTTTGCCGTCAAGTAAAATATGAAGGCGCGAAATATTATAAGTTCTTAGGAAAATGAGAATCTCACATTTCGGAATGTATGATAAAAAGCTATATCGTTTTTAAAGAATGAAAATTCATTTGGTTGATTAAAGTTTGTTTATGATCTATCATCTATAAACGATTTATCATGTTTAGGTTTTATATATATTTCGTATTACTAATATACCTCTAATCGCTAACTAGATTTAACTGAATAACAAATCATATAAATTTTAGAGAAATGTTAAGTACTCGTACTCGTACTCGTATATATCATCACACTGTCAGATTTTAAACATCTAATGGTGAGTGAGAAAGTGAGTCCATGTATGATAAAGTGATTAACAGTTTTATGGTAGAAATGCACTAAACATCTTCATTAACTAATAATTTTGTGAATAGGAAATTTATTTCGTTTTTTCTTTGCGGATTTCCTAATGAAGTTGAATTTATAGATATTGGATGACTTTTGTAATCCTATCAATTACTATATCTTTACGTAGAACAAAGTAGAACAAGTGTATCGTTGGACTTTTATAAGTTCAAAGTTGATAGAAAAATGAGTCCAAACTGGCAAACTTCATGGATGACAAAAATAATACTATTTGATTTGGATTGTATTGGCTTTTTGCCCATATGAAAACGATATGGGAGTCCAATCTGGAGAAAAACAGTCTTACAATAAATATGCCAAAAGTTGTTTTGTTAAGATCCCAATTCAACTATGACAAACGTAGAAAGTTGTACTTTTAGATATAGCTTAAAAGGTACAAAATACACTAGTACAGTAGCCCTTATTAGAGCTGGCAAATCGTGTCTTAACAGGTTTTAACAGGTTCGGAGCGCGCGAATAACATAAGTTTCAAACATGAAAACGACTCGTTTAACACTTGGCTTTGGTAGTTTGAGTATGACAGTTATACGTTTTATGTATCAAATAAGTTAAATATTGAACCCTAGAATACTAAAAACAATTATTTTAAAAAATAAAAAAATTGCATAGTACATTTTTTCCCTTAACAGGTCTTAACAGGTACCCAATTTGCCAGCTTGGGCCCTTATTCCACATTTACCATCTTTTCTTGACTCTCCTCTTCTTCTTTTTTTTTCTTTTTTTTTTTTGTCAAATTTTGTACTTTTTGTTTCGTATTTCTGTTTCATAGTTTTATAACAAAAACATTATTAAAAAAAATTAAAAATGAAATAATGAAAAAACTAGAGGGACCATTACTTGTGTTTTAAGTATGAATGGGCATTTGGGCCCGAATCCCGTTACCGAACTAGAACCGTACCGGTATCGTACCGAAATGGTACCGACTCCTAATACATGGTACGTACCATGAATCGAGCCAAAAAAATTCGGTACCACTAAATACGATACCGGTACCAAAGCGGGAAGTACCGAAAAAAATCCCGAAATTTGAGTATTCATGTTTTTAAATTACATAACTTTTCCGAATAGTCATTTGGCCCATTCCATGTCAAACAATAGTCATTTAAAACATATGGAAAGAAACCAAACGTTCGAAATACCTACTGTGGCAAATAGATCCTTCAGAAACCCTCCTAAAAATTAAACCCGAACCTCTTTTAAAAGTTTTGGAACTACGACTATCTTGGTGATGTATTTATTTAATTGTTGGTTGCGTTTTGTGCCACGTCGTGGTTTGAAATAACTTAAAAATGCTTGTTTCCTAGTTTTTGTTGCATTTTCTTGGAATCCTTTTTTGGTTTAACAAAAAACGGGAAGAATCGTATAGGTACCAAGTTTTCGGTACCGAGTACCGGTACCAGTTTCGGCACCCGAATCCCATACAGTACGGTATCGGTACCCACTTTCATGCTCGGGAAAAAATCGGTACCACCAATTCGGTACGGGTTTGGTACCATTCTGGTACCGTGCTCATCCCTAGTTTTAAGGGTACTAATATCTCATCCCTAACAATTAGAGAGGAAAAAAAAATGAAATTTCAAAAGTTCTATATTAAAGCAAAAAAGTGGTACTACTATCTCTTAGAGCATTAGATGTCATGAAAAGCAAGATCTCTACATTTGGGCTCCATAAATGCCACCTCACTTTAAAACAACCACTTCAAAATGCCTCATCCATCATAACACAAAATCTCCTATTCATTTAGGCCCCTCCCGTCCTCAATTTTATTTTCTTTTTCATTTTTCAAATACACTAATAAAATACTCGCCAAATACAAATCACGATCTTAAAACCTCAAACACATAAATCTTGGTTATGTCAAAATAACATTTCAGATCAGTCAAACAAACTTGATCCAATAGTTCAAAACCAAACAGTTACACATATTCATCCATAGTTCAAACACATGAATCAAAAGAAGAATGGACGTCATCTGGTTCAACATATTCATCACCACCAGCACAAGTTATTATCTTGAAACATGATGTTGAAGATTGTCCCATGTTTTATAAACTAAAAAAAAACAAAAAAGAAATTAAATACTAAATATAAGCTTACCAACGTTCACCTATGTCGTCTGCACGACGAGGGAGTAAACGGCAAAGGGTGGCGAAGTGGGGCGGTGTGGCGGTGAGTAGATGGCGAGGGGTGGCGAAGGGCCACGTAGGTGTGGCGAGCCTGGGTATTTCATGATACCTGATGCTCTTAGTGTGGAGGGTGTGGTTGAGGTTTTTCCTCGTCACATCATCTCCACGTCACCATTTAACATTCTCACTCTTCTTTCTTTTTTTCTTTCCTTCAACCTTTGCAATACCGTCTCTCTCATACCTTCAAAAGTTTCTATTGTTTACTCCCTCTGTCTCATATTAAATGTCATGTTTGACTTTTTAATTTTTTTTTTTCAACTTTGACTTTAACTTTTTTTTGTTATATAATATTTGATGCAAAATACGTGAGTGAATTGGGTTTTAAATGTATTTTCTTTGGTATAATTTCTATCAAGCAAGGTTATAAATAGCGTGAAGCGTGGCGTAGCGGCATAGCCAAGCCTCAAGCTTTAGCGTAAGGCGTTGCGTTATAGCGTTTTTAAGGCGTGATTCAAAGCGGCAAAACATATTTATAGAGTTGTCAATATTAGTTAGCTACTAGGCTTCAAATTGAGTTATGGAGCTACTAATCCCAAATAAATACTTGTAAATAAGCTTAGTCCAATAAATCTTTAAAAAAACAAAAAAAAAATCTTAAAATCTTCAAATAAAGGCGCCACGCTACGCGCTATAGTGCGCTATATCACGCTATATGACGCTTTATTGCACGCCACGCCTTGATAAGACGCTATGGCGAAGCTATGGCACCGTTATAGCGCGCTATTTAGAACCATGCTATCAAGTATTATATAGCACAAATAAAAATATTTAAGATCAAAGTTAAAAAAGAAAGACCGCAAAAGTTAAAACAGGACATTTAATATGAGACGAAAGAAGTATCATTTAAAAACACCTCTAAAACACATATACCCACTACACAATACACACAAAAGAAATAAAATATTAATTTCCTTTATTGGTTAGTGTGTTATTGTTGCGGGAGTATGGTCCCAA